>PVIA01013394.1:0-32346 GCA_004024845.1 Tonatia bakeri | reverse complement strand
CTGTTAGCCTTATTGGGGCTCCCTTGTATGTTACTTCCTTTTTCTCCCTTGCTGCCTTTAATATTCTCTCTTTGTCTTGAAATTTTGCCATTTTAATTATGATGTGTCTTGAGGTGGGCCTCTTTGGGTTCCTCTTGATTGGAACTCTTTGTGTTTCCTGGATTTGTGTGACTTTTTCTCTCATCAAATTGGGGAAGTTGTAAAGTGGTATCCCATTGTGGTTTCAATTTGCATCTCTCTGATAGCTAGCGATATTGAGCATCATTTCATGTGTCTCTGGATCCTCTGTATGTCCTTGGAGAAGTGTCTGTTCAAGTCCTTTGCCCATTTTTTAATTGAGTTGCTTGCCTTCTTAGAGTGGAGTCATATATGTTCTTTATATATTTTGGAGATTAAGCCCTTGTCTGAGGTATCATTGGCAAATATGTTTCTCATAGGGTTGGTTCTCTTTTTATTTGAATACTGTTTTCTTTAGCTGTGCAGAAGCTTTTTATTTTGATGAGATCCCATTTGTTTATTCTTTCCTTTATGTCTCTTGCACTGGGGGATGTATCAGTAAAAATGTTGCTGTGTGAAATATCTGAGATTTTCCTGCCTATGTTCTCCTCTAGGACTTTAATGGTGACATGGCTTATATTTAAATCTTTTATCCACCTTGAATTTATTTTTTATATGGTGTAAGTTGGTGCTCGAATTTCATTTATTTGCACATAGCTATCCAGTTCTCTCAACAGCATTTGTTGAAGAAACTGTTTTTACTCCATTTTATGTTGCTGCCCCTTTTGTCAAATGTTAATTGACTGCAGACTTGGGCTTATTTCTGGGCTCTCTGTTCTGTTTCATTGGTCCATATGTCTGTTCTTATGCCAGTACCAGGCTGTTTTGAAAACAGTGGCCTTGTAGTATAGTTTAGTGTCAGGTATTGTGATCCCTCCTACTTTACTCTTCTTTTTCAATATTGCAGTAGATATTCGGGGTCGTTTATGGTTCCATATAAATTTTTGAAGTGTTTGTTCTATATCTGTGAAATAAGCCATTGGTATTTTAATAGGTATCGCGTTCAATGTGTAAATTACTTTGGATAGTATGGACATTTTAATGATATTAATTCTCCCAATCCATGAACATGGTATATGTTTCCATTTGTTTGTATAAAAGACACATTTTTTCATTTCCACCAAAAACTTTATTGATTTGGATATTTTGAGTATGTTGGCTCTCTCCCCCACAGTATAACATTGATTGTTCTCAATGTCTTGATTCAATTGCTGTCAACTTCAACTGGTCTAGCAGATGGCCTACTTCCACAAAAGAAGTCTCAATAAATTTCAGAAGATTGAAATTATATCAAGCATCTGACAACAATGCTATGAAACTAAAAATCAGTCAAATACGAACACTGGTGGTGCATTGTCCAGTGAGAAATCTCTAGCACAAAACTTTGCAAACCACTTTAGATATGTTCAATTGGTCACAGCACTTTCTCCATACACTGCACAAATCTTTGTGTTTTAGTTAGGTTTTTAACTTTCCCAAAATAATAAAGCAAAATATGCTGAAAATGTTGCATATTTTATTCCATCTTCAATATTAAAATGGCTATACAAAAATTTACCAAGTTTGATATGTTTATTTTTAAATGTACACTGATATGACAGCTGTCACAATACAGTCTAACAAAATTGTTTTGAATGAAGTTAAAGACAACTAGGCACTACTACAGCTATCTTATGAAAAAAAAAACAACAAATAAACCTTTGGCCAACCCAACACAATATTATTGACTCTATTTCCTACACTGAACTTTACATCCCCATTGCTATTCTGTACCTAACAATTGGTCCTTCTTCCCTTCAACTTTTTCATCCATCCCCCCAAACCCCTCCACTATGGCAACCATCAAAATGTTTCTGTATCTGAATCTCTTTCTGTTCAGCTTAATCCTTTATTTTGTTCTTCTTAGATTCCAAATGTAAGTGAAATCACATGGCATTTGTCTTCCTCTGACTTATTCCACACCACAGAATACCCCCCAGTTCTGCCCCTGTTGTTACAGAGGGCAAGAGTTCATTCTTATTTCTAGGTAGACCACATGTTGGGACACAAAAGAAGTCTCAATAAACTTTAGAAGATTGGAATCATATCAAGCATCTGACCACAATGCTATGAAGCTAGAAATTAATCAAAGAAGAACACTGAAAAACAGGCAGACAGAGAAGCTAAGTAACATGTTCTCAAATAATGAATGGGTTAACAATGAGATCAAAGAAGAAATCAAAAGATACCTTAAAACAAAGGAAAATGAGAACATAACAATTCAAAAGCTGTGGGACACTGGATGAGCAATCCTAAGAGGGAAATTCATAACATTACAGGCCTACCTCAAAAACAAAAAGCAAGAAAGAAAGAAAGAAAAGAAAGAAAGAAAAGAAAGAAAGAAAGAAAGAAAAGAAAGAAAGAAAGAAAGAAAGAAAGAAAGAAAGAAAGAAAAGAAAGAAAGAAAAGAAAAGAGAAAAGAAAAGAAAAGAAAAGAAAAGAAAAGAAAAGAAAAGAAAAGAAAGAAAAGAAAACGCTCAGAAAAATCTAGCTTTACACTTAAAGGAACACAAAAAAGAACAACAAACAAAGCCCAAAGTGAGTAGAGTAAAGGAAATGATAAAGATCAGAGCAGAAATAAACAAAATACCGTCTAAAAAATGACACAAAAGATCAATGAATTCTAAAGCTTGTTCTTTGAAAAGATAAACAAGACTGGCAAACCTTTAACCAGACTCATCAAGAAAAAAAAGAGAAAGGACCCAAATAAATAAAATCAGAAATGAAAGAATAGAAGTAAAAACTGACACCAAAGAAAAACAAAGGATTATAAGAAAATATTATGAACAACTATATGCCATCGAACTGGACAACCTGGACGAAATGGGTAAATTCCTAGAAACATAGTCTTCCAAAACTATGTCAGGAAAAATCAAAGAATCTGACTTCCGGCCAAGATGGAGGTGTAAGTAGATGCACCGTGCCTCCTTGCACAACCGAAATAAGGACAACAACAATTTAGAAACAAACAAACAAAAAAAAAAAAAACCAGTACTAACAGAAAATTGAAATGTATGGAAGTCTGACAACCAAGGAGTTAAAATAGACACATTCATCCAGACCAGTGGAAGGGCCACAGCCAGGCCAGGCAGAGAGGACTCACAGCAAAGCCGTGGCTGGTGGACCCCTGGCATGCAAGGTAGTAGTGGGCAGACCCAGCGAAGCAGCAATTGTGGAGGGGCACAGTGTACAATGTGGCTGGTGCATTGGGTGGTCACACATTCATGTGTAGATTAACCAGGTGAAACTGGGGAGCAAGACAGACCACACAACCCAGGGCCACAGCTGGGGTAAATAAAGCCTCAAAATGCCAATTGAAAACACCTGTGAAGGTTGAGGGGCCATAGAAACTCCCAGCCTCACAGGAGAGTTCCTTGGAGAGACCCACAGGGTCCTAGAACGTACACAAACCCACCCACACAGGAATCAGCCCAGAAAAGCCCAGTTTGCTTGGGGGAAGCAGCAGAAGGGACTGAAATCTGACAGAAAGAAGAGCAGATGCCATAGTTCCCTCTCTGACCCCTCCCCCATACAGTGTCACAACCTAGCAACTGGGTTGACCTGCCCAGGTGAACACCTAAGGCTCCACCCCTCACTACATAACAGGTGCATCAAGACAACAACAACAAAAAAAAACTCCAAAAGGGAAAACAGATCAAAGCTCCAGAAAAAATACAAAGAGACAAAGAGATAGCCAACCTATCAGATGCACAGTTCAAAGCACTGATGATCAGGATGCTCACAGAATAGGTTGAATCTGGTTGCAAATTAGACAAAAAAATGAAGGCTATGGTAAGTGAAATAAAGGAAAATGTACAGGGAACCAATAGTGATGGGAAGGAAACTGGAACTCTACTCAATGGTGTCGGCCAGAAGGAAGAAACAAACAACCAAACAAAAAAGAATGAAGAAATAAGAATTCAAAAAAATAAGGAGAGGCTTAGAAACCTCCAGGACATCTTTAAACATTCCAATATCTGAATTATAGGGGTACCAGAAGAAGAAGAGGAAGACCAACAAGTGGAAAAGTTATTTGAACAAATAATAAAGGAGAACTTCCCTAATCTGGCAAAGGAAATAGACTTCCAGGAAGTCCAGGAAGCTCAGAGAGTCCCAAAGAAGGTGGACCCAAGGAGGAACACACCAAGGCACATCATAATTACATTAGCCAAAGTAAAAATGAAAGAGAGAATCCTAGAAGCAGCAAGAAATAAGGAGGCAATTTCCTACAAAGGAGTTCCCATCAGGCCACCAGCTGATTTCTCAAAAGAGACTTTGCAGGCAAGAAGGGGCTGAAAAGAAGTATTCCAAGTCATGAAAGTCAAGGACCTACATCCCAGATTGCTCTATCCAGCAAAGCTTTCATTTAGAATGGAAGGGCAGATAAAGTGCTTCTCAGATAAGGCCAAGTTAAAGGAGTTCATCATCACCAAGCCCTTATTATATGAAATGTTAAAGGGACTTATCTAAGAAAAAGAAGATAAAAAACATGTACAGTAAAGTGACAGCAAACTCATAATCATTAACAACCAAACCTAAAACAAAAACAAAAGCAAACTAAGCAAACAACTAGAACAGGAGCAGAACCACAGAAATGGAGATCACATGGAGGGTTATCAGTGGGGGAGTGGGAGAGGGAGAGAGGGGAAAAAGGTACAGAGAGAAAGTAGCATGAATGGCAGGTAGAAAATAGACAGGGGGAGAGCAAGAACAGTATGGGAAATGTAGAAGCTAAAAAAACGTATGAGTATGACACATGGACATTAACTAAAAGGGGGGGAATATGGGTTGGAGAGGGTATGCAGGGTGGAGGGGAGTGAAGGGGGGGAAATGGGACAACTGTAATGGCATAATCAATAAAATATATTTTAAAAAATCAGAGAATCTGATAGATTACACCCAATGAAACTGAAACAGTAATCAAGAAACTGGCAACAACCAAATGCCCTGGACCACATGATTTCAGAGGTGAAATTTACCAAACATTCCCAGAGAACTAACACCTCTCTTTCTCAGACTATTTCAAAAATTTCAAGAGGAGGAAAGCCTTCCAAGCTCATTGCCAGCATATCCTAATTCCAAAACCAGACAAAGATACTATTAAAAAAAGAAAATTACAGGCCAATATCCCTGATGAACATAGATGCTAAAATCCTCAATAAAATATTAGCAAACCAAACACAACAGTGCATCGGAAAGCTCATACACCATGATCAACTGGGATTTATTCTGGGAATGCAAGGTTGGTATAGCATTTGCAATACAACAAATGTGATTCACCACATAAAAAAAATGAAGGATAAATACCACATGATCATATCAATAAATGCAGAAAAAGCATTTGTTAAAATCCAGCACCCAGTTATGATAAAAACTCTCAGCAAAGTGGCAATAGAGGGAACATACCTAAATATAATAAAGGCCATATATGACAAACCCACTGCCAAGATCATATTCAATGAGCACAAACTACAAGCATTCCTCTTAAGATCAGGAAGAAGACAGGGATGTCTGCTTTCACCTCTCTTATTCGAAATAGTACTGGAAGTCCTAGCCAGAGCAAATAGACAAGAAGAAATAAAAGGCATCCAAACTGGAAAGGAAGAAGGAAAATGTCATTATTTGCAGATGACATAATTCTGCACGTAGAAATCTCCAAAAATTCCATAAAAAAAAACAACTAGAATTGAGCAAAGAATTCAGCAGAAAAGGTTCCCCATAGTGATAGCAATCCTCAAAAAGAACAAAGTTGGAAGAATCACACTACCTAATAGCAAACTACACTATAAGGCCAGGGTAATCAAAATAGCATGGTACTGGCATAAAAACACATAGTTCAATGAAATAGAATAAAGAGCCCAGAAATAAATTTACATGTTTATAGTCAATTAATATTTGACAGAGGTAGCAAGCACATACAATGGGCTAAAGATAGCTTATTCAATAAATGCTTGTGGGAAAATTGAACAGATACATGTAGAAAAATTAAACTAGACCACCTTCTTACACCACACACAAGAATAAATTCAAAACGGATAAAAGGCTTAATTATAAGTTGTGATGCAATAAAAGTCCTAGAGGAAAACATAAACAAGGAAATTTCAGATATCCCATAAAGTAATATTTTGGCAGACATATCTCCCCAGGCAAGGGAAACAAAAGAAAAAATAAACAAATGGGACTACATCAAACTAAAAATTTCTTGAACGGCAAAGGAAATCACCAACAAAATTGAAAGACAACCACAGAATGGGAGAACATATTCATTGAGATACCTGATAAGGGGTTAATATCCAAAATGTATGACAAACTTACAAAACTCAAAACCAAAAAAACACACAACCCAATTAAAAGGACCTGAATAGATGCTTCTCCAAAGAGGACATACAGAGGGCCAATAGGCATATTTAAAGATGCTCAACATCACTAATCATCAAATAAATGCAAATTAAAACCACAATGCGATACCATCTCATATCTGTAAGAATGGCTGTCATCATTAAATCAAGAAACAAGTGCTGGAAAGGATGTGTAAAAGGGGAACACTTTTTTACTGTTCATTGGAAAGCAGATTGGTGAAACCACTGCAGAAAGCAGTATGGAGATTCCTCAAAAAATTAAAATGGACCTGCCTTTTGACCAAGTGATCCCACTTCTGTGAATACATCCAAAAGAATTCCAAAACACTAATGTAAAAGAGCACAAGCATCCCTATATTCATTGCAGGGTTATCCACAATTGCCAAGATATGGAAGCAGCCTGAGCATCCATCAATACATGAGTGGATAAGACAACTGTGGAACATTTGCAAAATGGAATACTACTTAGTCATAAAAAAGAAGAAATTTTACCCTTTGCCACAGTATGGATGGACATGGAGAACATTACGCTAAGTGAAGTAAGCCAGTCAGAGAAAGATAAATATGATTTCACTCATATGTGGAATTTAATGAACAAACTGAACTAATAAGGGAAATAAGGGCAGACTCATACATGGAGAGCACGATGATAGCTACTGAGGAAGAATGAGGTTAGAGGGTAGAAAGATTGAACAAAAAGGAAAAAGGACTCATGGACATGGACAACAGTGTGGTGATTGCTGGGGGAAGGGGAGTATAAGAGGAATAAATGATAATGGAAAAAATACAATAAAGATCTTTTAAATAGTTTTGTTTTTATGGCTTAATCATATTCCATTTTTCATATATTGTATTGATGATGCTATTACAGTTGTCCCATTTTTTCTCCCCTTTATTCCCCTCTGCTCTTCACCCCCTCCCACCGCATTCCTTACCTTAGTTCGTGTCCATGGGTTGTACATATAAGTTCTTTTGCTTCTCCATTTCCCATACTATTCTTAATCTCCCCCTGTCTATTCCATACCTACCATCTATGCTTCTTATGCCCTGTACCTTTTCCCATTCTCCACACTTCCCCCCAGCTACTAACCTTCCATGTGACCTCCATTTCTGTGTTTCTGTTTCTGTTCCAGTTGTTTGCTTAGTCTGCTTTTGTTTTTTAAGTCCTGGTGTTGATTGTTCTGAGTTTGTTGTCATTTTACTGTTCATATTTTTCATCATCTTCCTTTTCTTAGATAGACTCCTTTAAAATTTCATACAAGGGCTTGGCAATGATGAACTCCTTTAACTTGACCTTATCTGGGAAGCACTTTATCTGCCCTTCCATTCTAAATGATAGCTTTCCTGGATAGAGCAATCTTGGATGTAGGTCCTTGGCTTTCACGACTTGGAATACCTCATTGCAGCCCCTTCTTGCCCACAAGGTTTCTTTTGAGAAATCAGCTGATAGTTTTATGGGAACTCCTTTATAGGTAATTATCTCCTTTTCTCTTGCTGCTTTTAAGATTCTCTCCTTAATTTTAATCTTGGGTAATGTAATTATGATGTACCTGGTGTGTGCTTTTTTGGGTCCAACCTCTTTGGGACTCTCTGAGCTTCCTGGACTTCCTGGAAGTCTATTTCCTTTGCCAGATTGGGGAAGTTCTCCATTATGTTTTCTAGTAAGTTTTCAATTTCTTGCTCTTCCTCTTCTCCTTCTGGTACCCCTATGATTCAAATGTTGAAACATTTAAAGTTGTCCCAGAGGTTCCTAAGCCTTTCCTCATTTTTTTTTTTTTTGAGTCTTGTTTCTTCATTCTGTCCTGGTTGAAGGTTTATTTCTTCCTTCTGCTCCAAATCATTGATTTGAGTCCTGCTTTCCTACCCATCACTGTTGATTCCCTGTACGTTTTCCTTTATTTCACCTTTCATAGTCTTCACTTCTTCCTCTATTTTGTGACCATACTCAACGATTTCTGTGAGCATCCTGAGTACCATTGTTTTGAACTCTGCATCTGATAGGTTGACAATCTCTTTGCTTAGATCTATTTTTGGAACTTTGATCTGTTCTCTCATTTGGGCCATATTTCTTTGTCTCAGCACACCTGTTATATGGTAAGGGGCAGAGCCTTAGGGCAGGGCAACTCACATCACTGTGTTGTGGTGCTGTATATGGGGGAGGGGTCCAAGAAGGAACAATGCTGCTTGCTTAGTTCTCAGCAGGCTTTCAGTCACTTCCTCAGTTCCCCACAAGTAAATTGTGCCCTTCTGGTGCTGATTCCCAGGTGAGTGGGTTTAGGTACATTCTAGGACCCTGTGGTCTCTCCAGTGAAATTTCCTATGAGGCTGGGGGTTTCTCCTACCACCACCACAACCCCCACAGGTTTTTACAGCCAGAGGTTTTGAGGTTTTATTTCCCAATGCTGGAACCCTTGGTTGCATAGTCTGTCTCACTCCCTAGGTGTTCCTCCCCATTTATCCGCATGCAAATGTGGGTCTGCCTGGTCCACCAGTTGCCACCTGGCCTAGCGAGGCAGCCACTGCCTTGCCCACCTTAGTCCTCTAGCTGCTGCCTTTCCATGAGACCTCTCTGCCCCAGCTGCCCATCTCTGCCCCTCCTACCAGTCTGGGTGAATGTTTCTTCTTTAACACCTTGGTTGTTGGACTTCCACACAGTGTAATTTTCTGTCAGTTTTGGTTACTTTTTGTTTTTAAATTTGTTGTCCTTTTCTTGGTTTGCGAGGAGGCAAAGTATATCTATCTATGCTTCCATCATGGCCAGAAGTCCAGTCATATTCCACTTTTTATACAAGCTCTGTCTGGAAAATGTCCAGCCATTTTAATATGAGAATGGTTTACACAACATTATTGCAACCTGGCAGTCTTGGTGAGGGACTGAAATGCCCATGAGTGAATGATAACTTCACTGGGGTCAGTGGGGGCTATAGATGCCATTGAGTGAGTGTGTGTACTGTGTGGCTGCCACATTCAAAAAGAATGAGCAAGTAGAGCAACAAATATGCATTAAAATTCTACAGAAGCTTGGATTTTCTTCTGCAGAAACTATTCAGATAATTCAGAGGGCCATAGCTATGGGCAACTGGTGATTGGCAGCTTCATCATGGCAACACACCAGCTCATGCATTACATCTCATGCAGAGATTTTTGGTGAAATCATCAAATCATGTAGGTGATTCAGACTCCCTACTGCCCATATTTGGTATCCTGTGACTTCTGGCTTTTCCCAAAACTAAATTCACATTTGAAATGGAAGAGATTTTGGACCTTCAGTGAAATTCAGGAAAATACAACGGGGCATCTGGTAGTGACCAGGAGCACTGTATGATGTCTGTAGCTGCTTACTTTGAAGGGAACTGAGGTATCATTGTTCTGTGTACAATGTTTCTTGTATCTTTTATCTTCTTCAGTAAATGTCTCTATTTTTTATATTATATGGCTGGATACATTCACTTCTTTGTTATTGGCCCATCCATTGACAGACACTTAAGTTACTTCCATATCTTGGCTGTTGTAAATAATGCTATAGAGAAGTATATGTCTTTTTGATTTAGACTCTGGGTTTCCTCAGATAAATGACCAGAAGTGGAATTGCTAGGTCCTTCTTTGTCTCTATTATTTAGTATTTGATTCAAAGTCTATTTGTCTGGTATAATTATTGCTACCCAAGCTTCTGTTTGTTTACTTTTTTGTTTCCATTTATATAAAATATATTTTTCCATCCCTTTACTTTCAGTCTGTGTGTGTTTTTTGATCTAGAGTCTTTTGTGGACAGCCTATGTAAGAGTCTTCTTTTGTAATCCATGCAACCTCTATGTGCCTTTTGTTTGGAGCATTTAATTCATTTGCATTTAAAGTAATTATTGATAGATATGAATTTATTACTATTTTATTATTTATATTTTTATCTTTTCTTCTTCTTAAAGAAGATGTTTTAACATTTCTTGTAATACTAGTTTTGTAGTGATGGATTCCTTTAGCTTTTTTTTTTTTTTTTTTTTTTTTTTTTTTTTTTTTTTTTTTTTTTTTTTTTTTTTTTTTTTTTTTTTTTTTTTTTTTTTTTTTTTTTTTTTTTTTTTTTTTTTTTTTTTTTTTTTTTTTTTTTTTTTTTTTTTTTTGCCTGGGAAGCCTTTTATCTGTCCTTCAATTTTAAATGATAGCTTTGCTGGGTAGAGTACTCTTGGTTGTAGATCCTTACCTTTTATCACTTTAATATATCTTGCCAGTCCCTTCTGGCCTGCAAAGTTTCTGTTGAGAAAGCTGACAGTTTTATGGGAGCTGCCTTGTGGATAACTAACTGCCTTTCTCTTGCTGCTTTTAATATTCTCTCTTTGTCTTTAAACTTTGGCATTTTAATTATAGCATACCTTGGTGTGGACCTTATCTCTTCACTTCCTGGATTTGTATGTCTACTTTCTTCAACAAATTATGAAAACTTCTCATCATTATTTTCCACATAGGTTTTCAATTCCTTGCTGTCTCTCTTCTCCTTCTGGCACCCCATGATACAATTGTTGGTATGGTTAAAGTTGTCCCAGAGTCTTTTTATACTATCCTCATTTTTTATTATTTTTTAATTTTTGTTGTTCCAATTAGGTGTTTTTTGCTTCCTTATCTTACAAACCACTGATTTGATCATATGCTTCATCTACTCCACTGTTGATTCCTATAATGTATTATTCATTTCAGTTAATGTATTCTTCATTCATGACAGTTTTTTAACTGTTTTTCATTGTTGTTCTATTACAGTTGTCCCAATTTAGCCCCTGTTGCTCTCCCCAGCCCCGCCAAACCCACCCCTACTCCCACATCCAATTCCAGCTCTGTTGTCCATGTCCATGGGTCCTTTATACATGTTCCTTAACTAGGCCCTTCCCTTTCTTTGCTTACTAACCTCCCTCCTCCATCTCTTTGGTCAGTGTCGGTCTGTTTCTTGTTTCCATGTCTCTGATTCTATTTTGCTCATTTCCTTCCTTCATTCATTAGGTTCCTATTATAGATGAGATCATGCAGTATTTATCTTTTGCCACCTGGCTTATTTCACTTAGCACAATACTCTCCAGTTCCATTCATGCTATCACAAAAAGTAGGAGTTCCTTCTCTCTTTCTGCTGTATAGTATTCCATTATGCAAAGGTACCACAATTCTTTGACCCACTCATTTACTAATGGGGATTTAGGCTGTTTCCAGTACTTGGCTATTGTAAATTATGCTGCTATGAACACTGGGGTGCATAGGTTCTTTTCAATTGATGTTTCAAGATTCTTAGGGTATATTCCCAGAAATTGAATTACTGTATCAAAAGGTAGTTCCATCTTTAGTTTTTTTGAGGAGATTCCATACCGTTTTCCACAGTGGTTGCACCAGCCTGCATTCCCACCAACAGTGTATCAGGGTTCCTTTTTCTCCATATCCTCACCAGCACTTGTTGTTTGATTTTTTTAATGATGCCCATTCTGACTGGTGTGAAGTGGTATCTCATTGTTGTCTTAATTTGCATCTCTGATGGTTAGGGATTTGAGCATCCTTTCACATGTCTCTGGGTCTCTCTATATGTTCTCCTTGAAAAAGTGTCTGTTCAGGTCCTTTGCCCATTGTTTAATTGGATTGTTTGTCTTCCTAGTGTTGAGTCATATGAGTTCCTTATATATTTTGGAGATAAATCCCCTGTCTGAGCTATCATTGGCAAATAGGTTTTCCCATATGGCTGGCTCCCTTTTCATTTTGATGATGTTGTCTCTAACCATCAGAAGTTTTTAATTTGATTTAGTCCCATTTGTTTTATTCTTTCCTTTATTTCCCATGCCCTAGGAGATATATCTGTGAAAATATTGCTGCATGGGATATCTGAAATTCTACTGCCTATGTTTTACTCTAGGACTTTTATGTTGGCACAACTTATATTTAAGTCTTTTATCCACCTTGAGTTTATTCTGGTGTATGGTGTAAATTGGTGGTTTAGTTTCTTCTTCTTCTTCTTCTTCTTCTTCTTCTTCTTCTTCTTCTTCTTCTTCTTCTTCTTCTTCTTCTTCTTCTTCTTCTTCTTCCTCTCCTTCCTCTTCCTCCTCCTCCTATTCTTATTCTTATTCTTATTCTTATCCTTATTCTTATTCTTATTCTTTTTTGTATGTACCTTTCCAGGTCTTCCAACACCATTTATTGAAGAGGTTATTTGTACTCCATTTTATGCTCCTGCCCTCTTTGTCAAATATTAATTGACCATAGAGACCTGGGTTTATTTATGGGCTTTCTTTTCAGTTCCATTGATCTATGTGTCTGTTCTTATGCCAATACAAGACTGTTTGATTACAGTGGCCTTGTAATATAGTTTGATATCAGGGATTCTGATCCCTCCTACTTTGTTCTTCATTTTCAAAATTGCTGAGGCCATCCAGTCTAGGGCTGCTGTGTGCCAGGAATTATTTAATTAATGCTTCAGTTTCACTATATGTTATCAGTCTACTCAGGCTTTCTGCTTCTTCAATTTGGAAAGATTATATGTTTCTAGAAATTTGTCCATTTCATTCAGGTTGTCAAATTACTTGGCATATAATTGTTTGTAGTAGTTTCTCACAATCCTTGGTATTTCTGTGACATCAGTTGTAATTTCTCCTCTTTTGTTTCTTATTTTATTTATTTGGGCTCTCTCTCATTTTATCTTGATGAATCTGGTTAAAGGCTTCTCAATTTTGTTTATCTTTTCAAACAGGCAGCTTCTGTATTTATCGATCCTTTGTTTAGTCTCCATGTCACTTAATTCTGCTTTGATCTGATTTTCTTCCTTCTGTTTGCTCTGGCTTTGTTTGTTATTGTTCCCCTAGTTCTTGTAGATGTGGAGTTAGGTTGTTTATTTGAGATTTTTCTTTTTTAGGTAGGTTTGTATTGCCATTAATTTGCCTCTCAGGACTGTCTTTGCTGTGTCCCATAGGTTTCGAGCTGTTGTGTGTTCATTTTCATTCATTTCCAGAATTTTTTTTAATTCTTCCTTGATCTCATCATTAACCCATTCATTATTTAATAGAATGTTATTCAGTCTCCATGAATTTGAATTTGACTTTTTTATTGAGGTTGGTTTCTAATTGCAAGCTATTGTGATCCAAGAAGGTGCTTGACAAGATCAATTTTCTGAAATTGTTGAGGCTTGTTTTGTGTCCTACCATGTGGTCTGTCTTTGAAAATGATCCATGTGTATTTGAAAAGTATATATTTTGCTTCTTGGGGTGAGAGGTTTTATATATATCAATAAGTCCATTTGATCTAGAGTGTTGTTCAATGCCACAATATCACTGTTGATTCTTCCCTTGGAAGATCTCTCTATTGTTGACAGTGGAATGTTAAAATCCCCTACTATGAGTGTATTGCTGTTGATTTCTTTCTTGAAGTCCTCCAAGATTTTCCTTATATAATTTGGTGTGCCTATATTGGGTGCATACATTGGGTGCATACAAGGGTTATCTCTTCTTGATGAATTATTCCCTTAAATATTATGTAGTATCCTTCCTTGTCCCTTTATATGGCCTTTGTTTATGGCCTTTGAAATCTATTTTGTCTGATATAAGTATTGCGAACCCTGTTTTTGTTTTGTTTTTTGAGGGGGAGAGGTTTATGTCTTATTGCTTGGAATATTTTTTTCCATCCCTTCACTTTCAGCCTTTGTAGATCTTTTCTTCTGAGGTGGGTCTCTTGTAGATAGCATATGTGAGCCATGTTATCTTATCCATTCAGCTACCCTATGACTTTTGAGTGAAGCATTTAATCCATTTACATTTAAGATTATTATTGATAGGTACTTATTGTTGTGATTTTTCCTCTTTGTATCTATGTTCCCCCTCTTTTTCTTCATCTTTTTTTTCTTTTTTTATTCTTTATTTTATTGATTATGCTATTACAGTTGGCCCATTTTCCCCCTTCACTCCCCTCCACCCTGCCCATCCCCTCCCACCCACTTTCCCCCCTTTAGTTCATGTCCATGTGTCATAAGTTCTTTAGTGTCTACATGTCCCATACTATTCTTACCCTCCCCCTATCTATTTTCTACCTACTGTCTATGCTACTTATTCTCTATATCTTTTCCCCCTTCCTCCTCCTCCTACTTCCCTGTTGCTAACCCTCCATTTGATGACTTTTTTACTGTTCATATTTTTAATCTTCTTTTTCTTAGCTAAGTCCCTTTAACATTTCATATAATAAGGGCTTGGTGATGATGAACTCCTTTAACTTGGCCTTGTGTAAGAAGCACTTTATCTTCCCTTCCATTCTAAATAAAAGCTTTGCTGGATAGAGCAATCTGGGATGTAGGTCCTTGTCTTTCATGACTTGGAATACTTCTTTCCAGTCCCTTCTTGCCTGCAAGGTCTCTTTTGAGAAATCAGCTGACAGTCTGATGGGAACTCCTTTGTAGGTTACTGTCTCCTTGTCCCTTGCTGCTTCTAGGATTCTCTCCTTCATTTTTACCTTGGCTAATGTAATTATGATGTGCCCTGGCATGTTCCTCCTTGGGTCCAACCTCTTTGGGACTCTCTGAGCTTCCTGGACTTCCTGAAAGTCTATTTCCCTTGTCAGATTGGGGAAGTTCTCCTCTATTGTCTGTTTAAATAAGTTCTCAATTTGTTGCTCTTCCTCTTCCCCTTCTGGTACCCCTATAACTCGGATGTTGGAACATTTAAAGGTGTCCTGAGGTCCCTAAGCCTCTCCTCAGTTTTTTGAATTCTTGTTTCTTCATTCTTTTCTGTTTGGTTGTTCCTTTCTTCCTTCTGGTCCACTCCATTGATTTGAGTCCCAGTTTTCTTCCCCTCACTATTTATTCCCTGTGTGTTTTCCTTCATTTCTCTTATCATAGCCTGCATTTGTTCATCTAATTTATGTCCAAAGTCACAGAATTTATGTCCAATTCTGTGAGCTTCCTGATCACCAGTGCTTTGAACTGTGCATCTGATAGTTTGGCTATCTCTTGGTCACTTAAAAAAATTGGTTCTGGGGCTTTCAAATCTGTTTGAGCCATCTTTTTTATTTTCCTGTGGTTTGGTTGCAGCTGTTTCATAAGGGCAGGGGAGCCTTAGGTGTTCACCAGGGTGGGGTACCCCAGTTGCTGGGTTGTAATGTTGTATGTGAGGGCGGGGTCTGAGAGGGAACGATGGTGCCTGCTCTGCTCTCTCTAGGACTTCCATCCCCTCCACTGCCTCCCACAAGCAAGTTGGGCTTTTCCGGTGCTGGCTTCTGGGCAGGTGGGCTTATGCACTTTTTCGGACTCTGGGTTTTCCCGAGAAGTTTCCTGTGAGGCTGAGAGGGTCTCCTGGCCTCAGCTCCCAGACGGGGCTCTTAAGCTTTGAAATGCGGCGGCACTGCCCATTTTCGCTGCCTGTTTTCGCTTAGTTTGCTCATGAATGTGTGGCTGCAGACAGCCAGCTTCCTTGAGCCCCTCACTGGGTCTGCTAGTTGCCTCCCGAGCCCAGGGTCCGCCACTGGTCCGTCCACTGCCATCTGCACCCTGCGTACCCGTGCCTGCCAGCCAGCGTTTCTTCCCGCCAGGAACCCTCAACCCCTCTCCGCAGGCCTCCGACTCCACCGCTCCTTACTGGTCTGGATGTACTGGAGTCTGACTTCCATTCAGTTCATTTCCCTCTGTTCTGGTTGTTTTCTTGTTTCTCAATTTTTGTTGTCCTTAGTTTTGGTTGCACAAGGAGGCACAATGCAACTGCCTATGCCTCCATCTTGGCCGGAACTCTTTTCCTTCATCTTCTTAAAGCAGTCTTCAGCATCTCTTGCAATGGTGGTTTGGTGGATATATATTCTTTTATCCTTTTTTTCCTCTGGAAAACTTCCTATTTCACCTTCTATTTCAAATGAGAGCCTTCCTGGGTAGAGTAGTCTTGGTTGCAGTCCTCTGCATTTCATTACTTGGAATATTTCTTGCCATTCCCTTCTGGCTTATAGTGTTTCCATTGAAAAGTCAGCTGTTAGCCTTATTGGGGCTCTCTTGTATGTTACTTCTGGTTTCTCCCGTTCTGCTTTTAAGATTCTCTATTTGTCTTTGAATTTTGCCATTTTAATTATGATGTGTCTTGGAGTAGGTCTCTTTGGGTTCCTCTTGATTGGGACCCTCTGTGCTTCCTGAACTAGAGCGAATTTTTCTTTCATCAAGTCAGGGAAGTTTTCTGTCACTACATTTTCAAACAGGTTTTCTATCCCTTGCTCTTCTTCCTTCTAGTATCCCTATTATATGGATATTATTACATTTCATATTGTCCTCTAGCTCCCTTACACCCTCTTTGTTCTTTTGTAGTCTTTTTTTGTTTTGTTGCTCTGCTTGGGAATTATTTTCTACTTTGTCCTCCAGCTCACTGATCCAAACCTCTACTTCATATAGCTTGCTTTTAATTCCTTCTACTGTTTCTTCATTTCAGATATCGTATTCTTCATTTCCTCCTAGCTCTTATTGATCATTTCTATGTCTTTTTTTCATGCTTGTATAGATTTCAGTAAGTTTCTTGTAGCTTCCCTGGAGTTCTTTGTAGTTCTAACTGAGCTACTTGTGCATTATTATAATCATTATTTTGAATTCAGTGTCTGATATTTTTCTTGCTTCAATTTCATTTAGCAGTCTTCTGGGGACTCCTCCTTTCCTTTTGATTGGGAGTTGTTTCTTTGTTCCCCCATTTTAGGTGACTCTTCTTATTTGTTTTCATACATTACATTGATCTGCTTTGACTCCCTGTCTTCATGTTGTTACCTTTTGTGGTAGGAGAACTGTGGGACTCAGTGGTGCAGTATCCTTGATCTCCTGAGCCTGATGTTCTTGAGATGCCCTTTATGCTGTTTCTGTGATCTCTCTGGTTGTAATTGGGTTTTGGTTGTTGTTGTTGTTTGTTGGGTCATTCTTTTGTGTGTCCTTCCCTCCCGTTGGCTGACTGAGAATCACTCTGCTCACCACATCCTGTATATTGTTGCACAGGTGCACTGTCTTCTCTTTCTGGATCAGCCCCTGGTGATGTCAAATGCTGTCCCAGTCTGGCCCCATGCAGCCTGTTCAAGACCACAAGCAATCTATGGTTTGTGGCCTTCTCTTTTAGATTTGGCTAGACCCCACTGTTCTTCCCTCCTGTCTTTCCATCATCTCTGGGCCCAGGAGTGGTTCATTTAATGAACCAGTGCCCTTTCTACCCACTTCCAGGAGGGGTTTCTGGTGTGATTAGGTGGGTGGGAACCTTAGGTCACTCCCACGGGGCACTAATCAGTCTTCAGGGAAGATGATGGGAGTGTTTCTCTGTCCCCTTGCCACATGTCTTGGTCTGTCCCAGATTGTTTCCAATAGTATGCGGTTTCTGGTGGATCAACTGACCATTTCCTGTCAGGGGCCAATCTGTGTAAAAGCGGCAGCTCTTTCTTGCTTGCTTTGCACAGACAACAGCTCTGTCTAGATACTGAGACTGGGTGGGATTCTGAATCCCTCTTCTTGAGCCTCTCTCTGTTCTTTCTGCTCCACTGGGATTGGTGGAACAGGGTGCAAGGAACAGTGTAGCTCATAGTGTCTGGTGAAGGGTCCTTTCAGAGCTTTATTTTTTCCCCCACAGAAATGCTGCCCACAGGGGACTCCTGAGCCTTGCCTTACTGATCTGCAAAGGCTATAATCCCACAGGTGGGGTTTCAGCTTACCTGTCTGTGATGAGATCTGGCTGGCTACCACATATCTCAGGCATTCAGCTCCTGCCTTCTAGTCCCCAGCCTGCCACTCTCTTGCAAGTTTCAAGCACACATATTCTTCACTCTGAAGAGCCCTCTGTTTGTCCATGCCATGCTGGACTGGCTCCTACAGTCCCTTCAGTGTGACTCTGTACCTATGAGTTTTTGGTTAGCAGAACCACTCCGCCGGCACACACACACATGGGAGCCCCAGGTCCCTGCCAAGTCCCGTGTCTTGACTCAGCTCCCCTTTTAAAAGAGCTTCTGTGTGGCCCATATGTTGCAGCACTGATCCCTGGGGAAGTTGCTCCCCATGCACTCCCCATCTCCAAAAATCAGATTCTCACTTTCAGAGCTGGTCCCACCTTTCAGATCCTCAAACAGTTTTAGGTCAAGTTTCTCTCTGAATCTTTCCTGGATGGTGTTTGGGAGAGCCTTGCAGCTATACTGTAACACAGGGCAGTGGCAGGGTACTGTCCTTCTCTCTACGGAGATCTTCAGCCTTGCAAAGGTCTGCTCGTACAATGATATTTATGGGGCCAGCACCTCCCCAGCCATATCTCTTCGTCCCAGTAATTCATAGCTCCTGAGCTGAACTGTAGCCACCCTGACTCTGTTCAGCCAGAAGTGCTGGGCTGGGCAGCAGCAGCAGCAGTTGCTCTACTTGGAGAGCCCAGGCCACCAGCTCCTGGGCACCCTGCAGACAACTCTTGTTCACTCCCTCACATTCCCCACTCTCATCTGCATATGTGCTCACTCACACATGCTCTCATTCATTCTCCAGTGGACTCTCAACTCAACTGCCCTGTGGGGCTGCAAGACTCGTCGGAGTCTGGGAGAAAGTGGAAGGGGCTTCCAGCTACTATGTAACCATATTGGATCCCCTTTATTTCTGACAGGTTCTTTTTTATGTTTTCTAACTCCATTTTTATGTTTTCTATCTCTTGGTTGAAGTTCTCACTAGTTCCTGTACCCTTAAGTTCATTGAACATCCTTGTAACCAGTGATTTGAACTCTTTATCTGATAGACTGCTTGTGTCCATTTTGTTTAGTTTTTTCTACAGTTTTATTCTGTTTTTTTTTTTCATTTGAGAGATATTTCTTTATCTTCTCATTTAAGCTGCTTCCCTTTGTTTGTTTCTATGTATTAGACAGAGCTGCTATGTCTCCTGATCTTGGTACAGTGACCTTATATAGTAGGTGTTCTATATAGCCTATTGGTGCAGCCTATCTGGTCATCAAAGCTGAGTGCCACAGTTGTGCCGCCTGTGTGGGCTGTGCACACCCTCCTGTTGTAGATGAGCCTTGATTGCTGTTGGGACATCAGTGGGATGTATTTACTCACAGGCTGATTGGTTGCAAGGACTAGCTGTGACCACCATGGAGAATTAGCTGTGCAGGAGTTCACCTCATTGAGCAGAACTTACATCAGCAGGGTTCTGGTGCCCACTCAGTCTGCCCCTTGAGTGTGTAGCTTGTGGAAGTGGTTGGGTAGTGCTTTGACGTAGTTTGAGCCAATGCACCAGGAGCATTGGTTCTGGGGCCTCCCAGGAGTTTCAGGCCAAGGTCAGCTGCCACCTAATCACTGCCCAGGACCACCCAGTATGAGCTACAAAGCAATCTTCAGATGGCTTCTACTTGTTCTGGGCTTGGAAGTTCCCAGGAGAATTCAAGCTGCAAACCAAAGCTGACTACTGCTAAGGCCAGGCCTCATGTTACTTAGCCAGAAGTGCCAGGAATGCAAAGGTCAGATGCTGCTCATCTGAGAGATTTTAGAAAAGTCTGAAGCATGAGCCAAGACAGGCCATTTGTATGGAAAAGCCATTGGAAACAGCTTGGGTGCAGCCTACATGTTGGGTGGGGCAGGGTCTCAAGGAATCAATAGGTTGGGGCAAACAGTGTTAGCCAGGTTAATAGAGATGCAGAAATGGCTCTTACCACTGGCTCTCTTGAGGAAAGGGCTCAGAAAAGGAACAATGGCCTCTACCAACACTTCTGTCCGAAAGAAAGCTATCCCTCTAGCTCTCACCCTAATGCCATACAATTCAGTTCCTCTCTGTATGTTTCTGGTGCCTTTCAAGCTTCTTCCCCAGCACTGGAGCTTGAAGCAAGTGAATCTGAGTAAGTCCTTGTGCAGGCCCTTTAAAACTAATGCCTGGGACTCCAGAAGCCTCCATCTCACCCAGCCACAATCTCACTGGTTTTACAGCCAGAAATTATGAGGTCTTCTCTTCCTGACTGTGGACCTCTGGGCTGGGCAGCCTGTTCTGGGGTTGAGACCCCTCACTCCTTGGCTGGGGGGCTGGACCTTTGCAGCCAAGATATCCTTCCTAATATTTATCCATTACAAATGTGTGTAGGACCAGCCCCTTTGGCATCTCTACCACCCCCTACCAATCTGGATATAGCTTCTTCTTTATATCCTTAGTTGTAGGACTTTTGTTCAGCTAGATTTCAGGTGGTTCTGAATAGTGGTTACTCTGTAATTTAGTTGTAACCTTGATGTGGTTGTGGGAGGATCTGAGCACCACATTTACCTACAACACCCTTAACCAGAACCCCTTTTCCCACATATTTTTAAAATCACAGTTTGAGGTTTTAACTGAGTTTGCAAAATGGTATCCCAGGAAAATCTACTCCTCCATTTATCATTCTCTAGCACTGAAAAATTAATCATAGCCCTGTACTATTTTTCTTCTTTATTCCCCTCAATTTCTGTTTTCAAACATCATCTTCTTATTTATCATCTTCAGTTAGAGCCAAAATAGGACTTGTTGGGACTATGACAGTGAGTCATTTGCAAGACCCTGAAATCTTAGCAGATGGCAAATCTTTCAATACTAGAGACAGCTTTTACAATAATGGAAACTTCCTGAGAAGAGACTTTCACCGAGCCAGTCCTCAACATGGACCTCAAATGAGCCTAATACCACACCCAAGATGTCGAGCTGGGGCAGGAGCAAATGGTTGTTATATTCTGCAGGTTCAGCAATAGCCATGGCTATGTGTAGTCTGCAAAATTAATCTTGCTTCTAATCACTAGATGCCTTTCCACATGCATTAAAGGGCTCCAGGTCTTTTTCTGTGTCCTTTGTTTTGGTGTGTGAAGCAGCCTTGCCCCCCACCAGCAACAGAGGATTTACCCTGTGTCTCAGCAACCACCAGCATGATCCCTTGGTCATTGCATTTCCCATAATGAGAAATGATTGCCAGTTTTATTTCTTGACAGAGTTCATTTACCTCCCTACTTAAAAGGAGGCATCAAATCTTCTAATTAGACCATTAAAGTAAAAGAAAATGTGAGAACTAAAAAGAAGGAAGCAAGATAAGGAGAAAAGGAAAGATTTGAAAAAAGACATAATACATGTGGCCTTCAAAGAAGGGTGGTAGGCCACCTTGCAAGACATAGTTTTATCAGCCTGTTAATGAAATCAATATGAACATAAACCTACAAACTCAAGTATGAAAGAGTGTTAACTCTATGTTTAAATAACTTAATAAAATTTCTCTTCCCAAGAATAAGACATACAGTTAATTTCCATCAGCATGGGATTATACCCTCCCCTCCAGGTTTACATCAAAGTTCTTTGAAGTGTTCAGGGTATTCAGACTCTGAGGATGGCCCACCTGTTGCCTGAGCCCAGCTGATCTTGACCAAGGTGTGTATCTGCTGAGGCCTTCATTTCAGGTCTGGCTCATCTTTCTGTGGATTTCACTTTCTCCTGTCCAAAGGCAGTTTATAGTCCTGTATCTTTCTCTACTAAATTATACCATCTTTGGGGCATGAAACAACTATACTGCTTTCTAGCCAAGCTGGAGCACAGGCCTCTAGGTGAGGCTGTCTAACAGAGCCAAGAAGTCACTCTCCTCCTTGTGACTTTGTCCTCTCTAGAACCTCACCCCAGAAAAGGCACAAGACACCTCTGCCCTCTGACCCACAGCTTCTGCTCCACTCCTCATCTCCTGATATACCATTGTCCTTAAGGTAGACACAAAAAGAATGGAAAGATGGAATTGAAGGAGAAAAATCTGAACAGTTGGCAGTCCTTCCTGTCATTGTTAGCAGAACATGTGCTAACAGAGAAATTGTCTAATTTACAAACTGCATTGCATAAGAAAGATTTAGGAAAACTCTTCTGTCCAGAGTAAAATTTCATGTGGGTCAGCTGTCTTTGTAATTATATACTCAAGAATTAATTTAAAATAACATGAGCGGGTCCAAAATTTGGAAACAAATGGGAGAAATAGAAACTCATTAAGGACAGAGGTGTTAAGGAAAGAAAATCAGAGAGAAATAGAAAAAGCTGACAGAGAGAGAGAGAGAGAGAGAGAGAGAGAGATCCAAAGAATCCCAGTGGGAGAAAAATGCCCCACTCTCCAAGGGCAAATTGGCTAAAATCATGCACAGAGGATTAGTCCTCTCGCTTCCTTCTGGACTGCTAAACCTCAGAGATTTGTGTGGGCTTTCTTCTCTGCTCTTGCCAAGCTTGGGTAGAAGAAAATAAAGAGCCACAGGAATTAAACATATCAGAAAAGGTAATTTACTAAATGCTGTTATGCTTTTGAAAACATAGCGAGAAGGGTAATTGGTAGTTTCACGAGAATATTTCTTGTGCATTTCACTCACTAAAAAATACAAGGAAGAATTAAATATAATAACACATATATCATACTTAGCAGACTTTTAAGACAAATAACATAAACTTGGTGCAAAGTATCAGCAACATTTTCCCTGCTGAAAGCAAAAAATGACTGGAGTTTCATTCTGCCAACTATTTGCCACACCATGAGACTATCATAAAACAGGTTTTCTAACACAGCTGAACACACGCAGTCCCAGATAACTCTGATAAAACACTGCCAAAGACTTAGAGGCTCCTGCTTGCCCCAGTTAAATAATTACTTCTCTTTGTTCATAGGTCATTTCAGAGTTTGATCCAATTACTGCATAATTTCTGCTCTCATTCAGGAAATGTTCAATGCCATATAATCTCAGACTGACAGGTTTTAGGACTATACTGCTCTGCAAAGTCCTAACAGGTCTTTAATTCTTTTGAGCAAACCTTTTTCTGATTAAAAACTTTTGAATTTCTGGTTAAATACCCAGGAAGTATCTTCAGAGAAAGAGTGTGTAATGTATCCGGTGCCATTACTGTGCCTGCAGATTAGCTCATTGTCGGTAGAGCTCCTTAGGGCTCAGAAGCCTTTCTTAATTTTCTATACAAATGCTCAAGAACTACGTTTGCACACAGTTCATTTGCATTTTTATGGGGATGAACCCATTTTGTATGCCAGGGAGTTGTCTATGGATTTTGCAGAGGATACTTTTTTTTAAAAATGCATTTAACATAATGAAGGCTAGATGGCTTGATACTAAAATATAGAAGCTAGTGCAAAATATCTGAAAATGCATTTCATCTAGATATATTAAGCTGAGAACTATTTTATCTTCTCTTTGAAAACTCAAGTCTATGCAATTTGGACAGATCTTTATTTATGTAACTGTGTGCATGTCCACACAGGCACATGCACACACAGGAAACACACTTGATTGGTTATCCTATAAAAGAATGGCTATTTGTAAAATTCAATAAAAATTAATGAAGTTATGCAGAGTATGAAAAAAGAAATACTAATGTTGCCAGAATTCTACAATTGCTGTAGAAACCACATCAAAGAAGATACTTAAAATTAACTGCAAAACATTATAAGCAGAGATAACAGAAGAAAACAGTTGTATTCTTTTCCAAAAGGAATAGAGGGGAAGAACTGGGGAATGTGATTGTGGTCCTCTGTCATAAAGGAGCTAGGACATTTTTACTAGCATTACAGTATTAAACAGAAGCAATAACTCATTCATTTAGTAAGTATATATTGAGTCCCTATCCATACAAACCACTGTCAAGTCACTATAAGAATTCAGGATAAATAAGACACAGTGCCTGCTCTGAATGTATAAAAAATGGAAATTCACCATAAAGAATTGCCAATACTTTTCTTAGCTTATATTTCTTGTTTTTGTTTTGTTTAGCTAAAGTTTCCTGTAGGAGAATATCTGAATCATGGTGCCTCATTACTCAAAGTGGGATCTGTGGATCAGCAGCAAAAGCATCACCTGAAGTTTGTTAAAACGCAGCCCCAGCCCTCCCTAAACAAAATGTGCATTTGAATAAGGTCTTAGGTGCTGCGCGTGCATGGTAAAGTCTAAGAAGCACTGGTTTAGTGCCGTTTGCTAAATTTTAAATTCTGCAAAAGCTCTATTTCAAAACAATTAATTTACAAATTATAAATTACATCCTTTAAAAAACACTTTGATTATGCTCTTCCTTGCTCAAAATCCTTCAATAGTTTCCCAGCACTCTGACCTTGGCCTTCATGGCACCGCACAGTCTGACCCCTGCCTGTCTTTACTTCTGACAGATGACACGCATGTACACACATATACATACATGCCCCTTAGGAATCTGGTGTCAGCATATCGGATGATCCTTGTGTTTGTTTTTACCTGGCATCTTTGCTTATTAAATTACCTCTGCCTCAAGCAAAGCTTCTTAATTTTGCAGCCCATAAGAAACACTTGGGAAGGATTTTAAAATTCTTATACTTAGGTTTCACCCCAAACCAAGTTAATCAAACTCTCCAGAGGTGCAGCTCACAGCCTACACATGGCTACTTCAAAGTTTCCCACAGGGATCCAAAAATGCAACCAAGATCGTGAATCTCTGCCCTAGGAAATCTTTCCTCCTCTCCACCCATGTTCTGAATCCTACCCATTCTTCAATGAGGAGATCAAATGTCCTGTGTGTGGCACCTTGATTACTCCAGCCTGTTGGGATCCCTCACAACTCACAGACACTTTTCCTCAGAGCCTTCTCTTTGTGAACTAAAACATAGCAAGTACACACAGGTTGCTTGCTCATACTAGATGCTCAGTGCTCTTTTTAAATTAAAAGGTTTTGCAATCTACTTCTACCACTGAATGTCTGGAGAAAGACTCAAGGCAAAAATGTGACTCCCGGGTCCCATAAATGTAAACTTGCATGATACAACAGAGCATAACAGGGAGTGGAGAACACACAGGAATATGACAGCTGAGAAGAGATAAGGGAGAAGGTGGGGACTGGAGCCAGGAGGGCTCCTTCCCCATCTCCCTCCCTACCTAGAACAGGCAATGAAAGAGTCACCATACAATGTAGACATCAAAGTCAAGAAGACCCTTATTCTTCACTCTTATCTTCTTTATTATCTGTCTCCCTCTGCTATGTAAGGCGAAGGAGGGCAGTGAATTTCATCTGTTTTATTTACTGATGTAATCCCCCATTGTCTGGAAGAGTATGTGGCATTTTATCTGTCAACTTGGCTGGGCCATGGGTACCCAGATATTTGCTTAAATGCTATTCTGATTGTATCTGTGAGAGCATTTCTGGTTGAGAATAACATTTGAACCAGTAGATTGCATAAAGCAAATTGCCCTCCCCAATGTGAGTGGCCTGAATAAAACAAAAAAGCTAAGTAAGAGACAATTTGCTCTGTATGCCTGACTGTCTTCATACAAGGCTCTGGTCTTCTGCCTTCAGACTCTGACTTGAACTAGAACTTATACCATCAGCTCTCCTGATTCTCAGGTGTTCAGACTCACACGAGAAGTATACAGTTGGCTCTTCCAGCTCTCTATCTTTACAACTTCAGATCTTGTGACTTCACAACTTCCATAATCATGTGAGCCAAGTCCTTATAATAAATCTTTTTATGTATATGATGTATACACACACATATCCTTTTGGCGATTTCTCTAAAAACTCCTAACACAGTTTTTGGTATTAAGGTAGTGCTGAAGGATGTGAAGGATGAGTTTCATGAATTGGTCTAGGGTTTTCTGGTTAAATTTTAAAATGTTAATGATATTATTCCTAGTAGTAAAGAAGGAACTAATATTCATAGTATGTCAACCATCTGTATATCTATAGATATACAGAAAATACCCACATTGATTACTCTTAATCAATCATTATAATAACTAAGGAGCTAGGTGACTCTGTGTATTATACTTTGAACTGTTTCAGAAGACACAAATATGTTAGTTGTCTGGTTCTCCTAATGTCGTTAGACAAAATGGTGGAAGAAAAGAATAAGGTCAGAGATTTGAATCCCCAGCTCAAGCACTACATAAATGACCTAAGAGCTTCTATGTGCACCCCAAAGAAGAGCTTTATCTCCTAAAATCATGAGTCTGACATTGCAACTAGTAGAATGCAGAACCTCATCCTGCAAGGGCTGAGTGGCACTGCAAGCAAAATGCCCAGCCTTACATGGTGCCTGCTGTTAAAGTGAGGACATTGATTGGGAAAGAATGGGATCTTATAATTGGGTGTGGAGGCATATGGAAATACCCTGACAAAGCTAAGCACAGTGAGCCCTCAATTCTGATGAGTCTTCTTTGCAGTTGGAAGTGGTTTGCTCACCCTCAGTAGAAGCAGCCTCCCCACACCCAGTAGTAGTGGCTTCTCCACTCACAGGTATATGCACCAGTGTTTCTACAGGAGTCTGCAGGGATTAAGCCTGGATTGACTGTGGAAACTGTAAGGCCTCCTTTGAGGCAGCCATCATATAAGTCAGCACTGTCACCCACCTGAATCACACCTCTTTGCTTCTAGTCCTAAAACAGACTCAAGTCACAGCAGTTTCCCAATAATGAGGTCCATTACACTTTAAGAGAACTAATTACTTGAGTTTTTTGATTTATACAAACAGAAATCCAGGAAATCCATGTAGGGATGGATACAAATGTTGTGAGACAATGGTGGAATGAACATCAAGTTGTTCAGTCATGCTGAGTTTACTGATATGGGCTCACTAAGCAGAGATTCTGCATTGAATGTTGCACTCTGAGAAGTTTGGAAGGGCTCTAACATTTTGTTTGGTTGATCGGCTGAAACATGAACCAAAAGTGGCTCCCAGTAAGCACATTAGAAATACCAGACCTGCCTTGATTTAATGTAGAGAAAGATTCAAAGGCTTGGAGCAAATTTTCCATTTAAGATCTACTCACCCCACGGGTGGCCTTTACTGACATATCTTTCACCACAACTATGAGAAATAAATTTGTGATTAGAGAGCAACGGCATCCTTGAATTGATGGATGGGCTCCTGAGTTGGTGGGGGCTAGGTGGCAGCACTCAATCCCGAAAGGCAAGGTAGACAAGGTTACTGTGAGGGACAGCAAAGTCAAAGCGGCAATCAGAACTGTATGACTTGTGCAAACCTGTGGTGCTGGCTGGTTGATCATGGTGACCCTACAAGTGAAATAGATAGGAAGCCTACTAAATTCTTACTCAATTTGTATAAACAGACAAACAAAAGAATACTAATTCCAAATGAACAAAAGTCTCACATAAATCATAAAACAGAGTGTCATGATCCCTCCATTAATTCCCAGCCTTGAGCCAGTTTGTAGATCCAGAACCCCTTGAAAGAAAAAAAGCTTGTACCCTGGTATGTATGCAGCTACTGATCTGGTGAGTGCTTTTTTTCTCTGTACATGTTAGTAAAGACCACCAGAAGCTGCTTGTTTTTAGCTACCAAGGCTAGTGATATAATTGCACTGTCTTACATTAGAGGTAGATAAACTCCCCAGCCCCGTGTCATAATTTAGATTGCCTTTTCCTTCCATACCATACCACACTGGTTCATCACATTGATGCTATTACACTAATTTGACCTAGTGAGCAAGAAGTAGCAACTACTTTAGACTTAATGGCAAGATGTATGTGTTCCAGAGGGTGGGAAATATATCCAACAAAAGTTCAAGGGCCTTAAATCTCAGTGAAATTTCTAGGGGTACAATGGTATGGAGTATGTTGAGATGCCCTTTCTAAGGTGAAGAATGAGTTGTCGCTGTGTCTGGCCCCTCCTGCAGCCAGAAAAGAGACAAAATGCCTTGCGAACCTCTTTTTGAAAGCAATCATTCCTCACTTGGAGTTAATGTATTTAACATCCATTGGCCTCACTTTCCAGTTTCCATCAGCCTCTCTTACCACACTCCTGTTAAAATGACTTGGGTAGGCAAGAAATCTTAGATATTAGATATTGGAAAGATTTGTTTTGCTAGCTCCAAGATTTTCTTTACTCTTTTCTTTCTCAGAAAAAAAAAATCAGGTTTATTTGGAGGGAATGCAAGTGGAATTGAAGGGTTGATGATACATTTTATAACAATCTATTACTGGGACAGCTTAATGTAGTAAAGAAAACCCGTTTTAATACCAGACACCCAAACTGAAAATCGCATTATCGAGGGTCACTTGAGCAATATACAAAGATGTTACAGATCACCAGCAACAAGCATAGCCATGCACTTTCAAAGATGAAATGATATCAACAAAGCTTGTACAAAATGGTAATGAGTAGCAGGATGCCAGATAATAAATGCTAAATAAATAAATAATAGTAAACTACTGTCTGGCAACAGGATTATCAAAGCCAGTATCAACTCTTTGGGTCATGAGTCATCAAGGACTGGTGATTGGTATGACTTAAACCAAACTAGCTCTGCCTTTGTGTGACGGTCGGCCTTCCATTAGTGTTTGTAGCTCCAAGTCTTTGACAGGAGGATTTGTCTGAATATGAAGTGCACACCTGTTGCTGGGGATGTAGGCCAGTGGGGCAATGATACTAGAGTAAGCTGGAAGTTTGAAGTTTTTATTTACCTTTTCATACATATTCTGAAACATTAATCTACCAGCAACTTCTCCAACTCACTTAGGATCACTTGAACAACTCTCAGCTTACCTGTTTTTCTTAGTGCAACTTAATTTCAGTCATACATGTGGGCTATAAGTTTTCACTTAAGAGTACATTAAGATTGAAACCATTCCTGCTTCCTACATTGCTTCCTTAATTAATATTTTATGGATGATGACTAATGTGTCCTGTTTACAAAATTATACTCTGTGAATTTAATTTGGTGAAATATTAGAAAAGGTAACACCACCCAGATCCCTAAATCAAAAACCAGTAAGAGGATGGAATGAGTTGTCCTAGACAAAACTTCAGAGAAAACTAAAATAAACCAGTGTCACCCACTAAATTCAATGAAAGGGAAAATTACCTGAAGAGGAACTATACAGATTAAAAATCAAAATGCATATAAAATAAATTTTAAAAAAGTAAAATGAGTTAATTTTTTTAAGATTTTATTTATTTTTAGAGAGAGGGGAAGGGAGAAAGAGAGGGAGGGAAACATCAGCATGTGGTTGTCTCTTGCATGCCCCCTACTGGGGACCTGGCCTGCAACCCAGGCATGTGCCCTGACTGGGAATTGAACCAGTGACTCTTTGCTTTGTAGTCCAGTGCTCATTCCACTGAGCCATACCAGACTGAACTAAAATTAGGTAATTTTTAATAAAACAGCAGAGATAGGGACTGACAGTTTTCCAATCCTACTAGCATTTCTCTTTGTAACTAATATACACTAATTATGTAAAAGCTACATTCAAACAGATAAATTGGAAAATCCTGGAGGGCAAATAAAATACTTTGCCTTTATACCCACATCCCAACACAGGGCCTACTACAGTACAGATGCTCATAAAATGTGTTCCAAATTGCTAACAAGATGACTATAGAACTCAACCAATCATTCATGTTTCACAACATCTTCTCTTCTCAATGAAAAACAGTGCCTTATGGAACCCCTGGAACATATTTTTGAATAAGTATCACTTACCTGCCTCTCAAAGGAGCTTCTGTTGTTTACTGGATTTATCATCCATCACAACAAAACCTTATATTTCAGGTCAGAAGTTCCAAATCTGCTATTTTTTATGTGTCTCTGGTTGATACTTTTATTTTACTGAATTATATTGCTCTGAATAGCAGGGATCACTTTCTTACACATATTTTGTTAATTGCCCCTAACACATTGTGTCTAACACGATGACTTAAACATAATAGGCAAGGAAATGTTGGACAAATGAATAAAAACAAATCAAACAACCTAAGTCATCCCTTCTTCCTCTCCCCATACTTTAAGTCCATCATTTTGCTCATAAGGAAATTGAGACTTTGAGAAAGTAATTTAATTGTTTAGGTAGACAGAGCCAATTACTGGCAAAGTCTCCAAACTATGCTGCCTTCCTTGTGCTGCTATTTCTGGAAGAGAACATTGTAAAAGAAATACACTAAGAGAAAAAAGCTTATTGATACTGAAAGTTGTAAGTAATGTACTACAAGGGAAAAGCCAAGCCATTACAAATGTAGCAACAACATTGTAATTTGGTCAAGGCACAGAAATAGACGAGCTGCTACAGCCCTTAATGCCAGTCCCTGTTTCAATTTCTTACAGAGTTAGCACTTACTTCCTGCTTGTTATATATCCCAGGTCCTTTGGTGCCAAATAAGTGCTTTACATAGATTATTGCATTTACTTTTCAAAGCATTACTCCAAAAGAGACATCACTATCCACATTCTTCTGGACAAAAAAACAAAGGCCTCCTAATGGTGGAATGACTTACTCAAGATCACAAAGCCAGGAGTTAAACCCAGGTCCTTCAATCCAAAGACCATTTCCTGCCATCATACATTTTTTCTTCTTGCCAATAAAAATCAAGGAAAATATTTTAAAGGTTTCCAGTGCCATTTGACATTTGCTGCTGAATATGAAATTTTATCACTGAAAGGATAGCTATACTGTGCCTTTCACATGGCTGCGCCTCCTCCTGAAGCTTCTTCTGAACTGAAAAGGGGGAGCCAGGAACAGCACCCTCAGATTCCCCTTTCTCACCTGGTCTGGGTTACAGGTGCCAGTGTGGAACCTTTGATGTGAGAGCTGGAAGGTGATGGGGAGAAACTATTATTCCTTGGAGGCAGCTACAGGCAGACACACGTGAGGCCCGTTGAAGGTTCCAGGCAGTGGAAGGCAGCTGAGATAGTGGGCATAACTCCCTGGAGACTACTTGCCTCAGTGCTAAAGGCTAAATAGTTAATAGCCTTTCATAGTCCTTGAGGTTCACAGAAGCTTCCAGAAAGCACCTGCAAAATCACTAGTAACTACATCATTTATGGTGGCTTCCTGGATCTTTGCCTCTCTTGTCTTTCCAACTTCCTATAAACATGAAATTCCCTAGGTTAAAGACTCCACACTTGAAATACACAGGTAATTTCTATTTTCCTGACTGAACCCTGGCTAATACAAATACCTAGGTTAATTTCAAAATTCCAAGTCAAAATAAAATAAACATAATAAATTTATAACTTGCTTATCAAAACACTAACCTTTTGACTTCTCCTTCCCCACAACAAAGCATTCAAAATTTTGTGTGTAAGACTTTTCTCTCGCTCTACAAATTTCAGTCATTCTTTGTGGATCCTAGTATGAAATGGCCCAATGAAACTGTAGACTCTCCTTTGGATATTTTTTAGATTAAGACAACCATCTATCTGTTTTGATATTTCAGGGTATTTGTCCCCTCAATCAAGGTCTCTAAGAAGAGTTTGTTAAATTGTCTACTAATATCACCATTTGATAATTTCCTCTAGCTAGTGACATAAAAACAACAATGCCATAGAATAATGAATTAAAAATTATGAGATATCACCTCACACCTGTCAGAATGGCCATCATTAATAAATCAACAAACAAGTACTAGCAAGGATGTGGAGAAAAGGGAACCCTAGTACACCGTTGGTGGGAATGCAGACTGGTGCAGCCACTGTGGAAAACAGAATGGAATTTCCTTAAAATACTCAAAATGGAACTGCCTTTTGATCCAGTGATTCCACAGCTGGGAATTTACCCTAAGAATCCTGAATCACCAATTCAAAAAATTTATACACCCTCATGTTCATAGTAGCACTGTTTACAAAAACCAAGTGCTGGAAACAGCCTAAGTGCCCATCAGAAGATGAATGAATCAAAAAACTGTGGTACCTTTACACAATGGAATACTATGCAGCAGAAAGAAAGAAGGAACTCCTATCCTTCCCGACAGCATGGATGGAACTGGAGAGCATTATACTAAGTGAATAAGCCAGGCAGTGAAAGACAAATACCATATGATCTCTCCTATAAGAGGAATCTAATGAACAAAATAAACTAATGAATGAAATAGAAACACAGACATGGAAACATGGAACAGACTGAAAATGACTGGGGGGGGGCAGGGAGGGCAATAACGGTGGAAAGAAGGGGAAGGGACTAGACAAAAAACAGGTATGAGT
>PVIA01013393.1:0-32334 GCA_004024845.1 Tonatia bakeri | reverse complement strand
CCCCACTCAGGCTCCCAACTCTCTGCTGAGGGTCCTACCTCCAAGGGATGGCCCCCCAGAGGGCAGGGAACTAACCTGGAATGAAGATCACAGAGTCCCTCTCCTGGCCCAGCAGGGTGTTGTTGACTGAACAGGATGCATTCCTCACAGAGCTGTCCTCGATAAGCACAGTCATGGTGACCCTGTAGAGGCCGTCTGTGTCCTCTGTGTAAGCTTCCTCCAGGGCGGGCATGATCTCACCATACGGGTCCCTCCATACTGCTCGGGGCTCTGGGTACCACCCTGTGGAGGTGCACTCCAGCCAGACACCCCAATCCTCGTGGCCCTTCATCTCAATGAGGGGCTTGGACCCTACACCTGGGAGCAGACAAATAAATAGTCTAAAATGTCTGATTCCAATGCATGTTACTGGTGAAGACCCTGAGAGATCTCTGAGCAGCAGCAGGGGCTACTCCGTGGGGTTCGACCTTCTCCCCTGCTCACAACTCCCAGTGAGGTCACTGTGCTTCTCAAGACCCGATGCCCACAGCTCAGCAGGACACACAGACTCACTCGGCCCTCAGGCAGGAGGGAGCCACCCTGTCAGGGTAGACGGGATCCTAAACAAAAATCTGTTAGCCTGTGGGGGGGCTCGAAGTGCAGAGAGAAACTATCCCCAAGGGTCACACAGTGAAAAGCCACCAAAGCAAGAGAAGCGTCTCACCTGCCACCACCAGGCTCATGATGGCCTCGTCATAGGACCTGCCTTGTTGGAAATAACAGCGGTAGATGCCATTGTCATGGGCTGTGACGTTGTGAATGATCAGGGCCACCCTCCCCTTTCGAATGTCTTCGCTCACAAAGGTTGTTCGTCCTCGGTACTGCTGCATCTGCTCCTCTGTCCTCTCACGCTGGCCCTTGTACAGCAGCACAGGGGGTGAGAACTGAGACCGGAACCAGCGCACCTCCATGTCCTCGGCACTTTTCTCAGGGGACAGGTGGCAGCTTAACACCGTGTCTTCTCCTATCATGGCCAGGATGGGCTCAGCTGGACCCACGACAGTAAACTGGGCTGTTCAACAAAGTGGCAGAATCAGTCAGGCACTCAGCCGACCCACTCCTAAGGCAGGAAAGGAAGTGGCCATTCCAGGGGACAGGCCAGGGGGTCCTGGGCTGAAGATTGTGGATTGTGGGGGCCCGGCTGTGGCCGGTCAGAGCAAGAGACGCCAGGTACAGATCTACTGAGGCTGCCAGCACCTCGGGAGGAGCGCACAGAGGAGCAGACCCTGAGCCCCCGCAGACCCTGAGCCCCTGCAGACCCTGGGCGCACAGAGGTTTCCTCCTGGTCCCCAGGCCAGCTGGGCGCCCAGAGCGAAGCTCAGCCTGGAGCTGCCCAACAGGCAGCCCCCAGCTCGTCCCCACTGGCACATGAGGTCCAGGTAAGACACACAGAGAAAACAGGAAACTTCGGAATAAAAGAGTGTTAAATGTCTCATTAAAGTTGACATTAATGAACAGTTTGAACGATGGTGTTTTGGTTATTTGGGGTTATCTGCCTTTGTGTTGATGAGGCTGGTTTGATCAGAGCGAACTCGTGCGGAATGAAGGAGGAGAAAACACCGCACACTGAGGGGTGTAGGGTTTTCTTTCTGATTCGGCAGGAGCCGGGACCCGCCCCCTACCTGAGGCCAGAGCAGACAGGCCGAGGATGGGGAAGAAGAGCAGCGGGTCAGGCAAGGGGACGTGCAGGGAAGCAGCCGGCTCCATAGCACCAAGGACCAGTCACCGGGCGGGGGCTGGGGGACGGACCGCAGGCCTGGGAGCGCAGATGTGCAGAATCGCAGGGAGGCTTGGCGCCACAGTCCTGACCTAGGTGAACGTCCCTGTGACACAGGTTGCTGCTATAATAGCACCACTTGTGTCCTGGGCACCCCCTTCCTCCTCGGGTTCAGGCATCTCCCCGCAGACTGACTCCTGCACATTCCATGGAATAAGCCAAAAAAAGACGATCGGCCCTGCTCCGCTAGCTCCTGGAGAATTCAGGCTCTGCTGTTCTCACTTGATATCCTTCCGCACCCTCCTTCTCCTCCCGGCATCCCCTCTGCGACCCCAGGTGAGGTCAGGTGCGGAGCCCCTAGGACGCCTTCTCCCGGGACCCGCCCCGCTCCCCCGCACCAGGTCCGGTCCCGCCCCCACCCTGAGCTCACAGCTTAGCGCCCCTCCCGTCCCACCTGTCAGAGTTCACTCCGGCGTCTCCTTTCCTCCAACGATGCTCAGACGGTGACCTCCGGTCGTCCTTCCCTAACCAGCCCTGGGGTACAGTCACAACTGGACACCCAATGGTGCAGAACTCGAAGGAAATTTTCCTCCTCTCCCAATAGTGCCTGTGTGATGCTGGGGACCTGTGCCTTCTGTGACCAGAGTCCCAAGATTTCCAGTGACTGTTCGGAGTTCAGGATTGGTCGGCTGTGGGCCATTCAGCCAATGGTATCCCGGAGTGTGCAATCCTCCCAGTTGCTAGGTAAAATACAGAGATAATGCATAGGCATTAAACTGGCACAACCGGGAATAGCCTTTTGAGATCATCTGGTATTTTAGTTTCCTTTTCTCTTTTCAGAGGCAATGCATTTCTTTTTTGCACAGTCTTGCAATTGCCTGCGTATTGTGGCGTCATTGCTAACTACGAGGGCAGACGCCTGTATGCACACCTTGTGGGCATCTGTGTGCGTGGGCGTGGGGAGCGCGCAGTTGCTGAGGGGAACGCAGTTTCCAAAGTCAAGGAATGTTCTTCAAGTTGCTGAGCTTGTGGAGGGACGGAAAGAGATTGGGGGTGAGGAGGGGTGCACAGGGCAGAGCTGGGTGGGGGCGTGGGGGACGGGGGAGGCATGTGGTAAACGATAGAGGCAGACAGCAGCTGCAACCACTGTTAGGGAAACCTTGTGTCTCAGAAACTGGGACTGAGAGACGTGAGGACCCTGAGTGAGAGGCCAAGCCCTCTCCTTCCTGCAGGAGGTGGTTCTGCGGGGCCCGCAAGACAGGGGCAGCAAACAGGGTCCCTCCTCTGCCAGTAGATGGCCTGGTTGCGTCCAGCACCCTACTAGACCCAAACATTCTCTGATGCCCCAAAGACTGGACCATTGCGTGCATTTCTTCCAGAATAATCTTTCCAAAGCACATTCATAACATTTCCCGCCTGCGCCTGAACGCTTCCTCTGGAGGCCCAGATTCCCTCTGACGCCATCCACGCTGCAGTTAGCTCATGAGCAAGGGCCCCACCAGCAGTGACTCCACCACTGGGACTCTGTCCCTATGTCATTCCCTTCACCTGACTTGTTCCCCCACATCTGTCTCTACAAGAATGATCCATCGTTTTTAGGTCTTAAGATACCTTCTCCTCACCGTGGTCATAACCGGCAGACAAACACCCCCTTCAAACAGGCCGTCTGTTTCCTGTGGGTGTTCTGACAACACACAGTCACCACCTCACTCAGTCCTTGTCCCAACCTTCACAGAGCAGGAGTGACTGTGGAACATGGCATAATTCGAGGACACGCAGGGGCAGGAGAGGCAGAGCTTGGTCAGGTCACCCCCTCCCTCTCCCTGCAGCCCCTTGCTCCAGCCCCCCCCCCTTCTGGCCTCTTCCTCCCACAGAGACCTGTGGACCGCAGGACAGCTGCTGACCCTGGTCCCTGGGCTCTGGGCAGCTGGTGGGCACACCTTTGAGACCATGACTTCACATCACCCCTAGAACAGTCCCTGTCAAGAGTTGGAGAGGAAAGAGGGAGCAGGGGCCCTTGGGGGTTGTCCTGGGGACACAGAATGATCCACTCACCAGGCTGGAAGAGGGCCATCTTCCACTCTGGAAGGAAGGAGACACAGACAAGGAAAGCTCATTATTTCTGTCCTCCCCCACCCACTGTCCTCACTGAGCCTCTTCTCTCTCCCCTCTTCAGTCTCCTCCAATGTCCACTCTCCTCATCTACAGCTCTGCGGACCAGGCTGAAACCTCTCCCAGTGCTGGGCTTCCCTCCATCACACTGGGGCCAGGGGGACATGACCAGGCTGTGCTGGGTGTGGGTGTGTGTGTCAGCAGGGTGAGGGGATGCTATATCTGGAAGGTCCTCTCTGAGTGTCCAGACAGGAGGGGGTGGTTCAGCCACAGAAAATGAGCCTCTGAGCTGGATGTGATTGTTCCTCACCCAGCAGAGAAATGGTTTAATTACTTCACACAGAAGTGCCAGGAAACCAGAGAGTATCAGACTCACTCACCTGCATAGACCTGAGACTGCTCACCTGCAATGGACAGAGAGTCACCTGAACTGTCATTTCTGAGTCGGTTCCTTTCTGTCCCTTGTTCCCCCCTGTCATCTTCCTGTTTGCCTCCCACCCTCCCCATTTCTCCTTCTGTGTGTTCCTTTCCCTGTTCCCCCACCCTTTCCATCAGTTGCAGCTCAGGACCCCCAGGTGCCCTGCATGGGTTGTCCCAGTGTCACCGCATAGCTGTCCTGTCTGTGTCTGTGCAGCAGTCACCTCCCATCCAGGGTTTCACTTTACAAAGTTTCAGTTACCTTCTGTCAACCCTTGTAGGAAAGTGTTAAATGGAAAATTCCAGAAATAAACAATTCATAAGTTTTAAATTTCACATCACTTTGAGCAGCGTCATGAGATCTTCTTGTGCCGACCTCGCTGCCCTGCTCCCTCACGCCCCAACCCTTAGTCCGACCCATCTACCCTGCGGATCTCGCCCCACCCACTTTAGTCACTGAGGAGCGTCTCTGTGCCAGATGGACAGTCGCAGTATCACAGCGCTGGTGTTTAAGTCACCCACATTTTACTTAATAACGGCCCCAAAGCACAAGAGCAGTGACGCTGGCAATGCTGGTGTGTGGGCCAGCATTGAGTTTATTTGCGCCAAACTGATGCCATGGGCTAGGGGAGCAAGATCTCAAATGCTCCTGAGAATAATTGTCGCAGCTTATTTTATGCATTTGAGTTTAAGGGGGGGGGGCATATTTTATTTACTTTTTTCCCCTTATTTTAAAAAAGAATAATTCTAACATCTGAAATAAGCCAATTATGTTTGTTAACATCAACCACTCTATGGAAGAAATTAACTACTGACAAATGGGAGTTTTACCACCATCTCTGCTGAACCAGGCTGGCAATGTGGGCAAATGCATGTAAGAATTTCAGCAAACTTTGCAGCGGTAACTACGCCAGCGTTTACTGAGAGAGAGCTCCCCGCGTGCCGGGTAGGCGTCTTTCTAAGCACATCGCACATGTAAACTCACAGCAAGCCCATGAGGTCGGCGAGGAAAGTATAAATTCCAATTTTCTCTCAACAAATGGTCACCCTGAATTCTCGGGCAGCACCAGCCCTGCAGAGTCCTTCCTGTCTGAGCCGCTAAGGGTCGTTCCTCCTCAGCCCTCGGTTGTTTATTTTCCGAGAGCCCAGGCTGCGCGCCTCCAACATGCCCCTCCCCCAGATCCCTAGCCTTCCCCACTCTACTCCGGAGCGACCCATAAAAACAACAGAAGTCCTCCAAGTGTCTATTCTTTTTGTATAAATACGGAAAAAACTTGGTAAGAAAAGGAATGAAATAGAATCAGAAGAAGTGCAAATAGAAGCGAGTCGGAGGCAGAGAGAATCAGGGATTGGTTGGAGGAGGGAGCCAGGCATGACTCTATCCAGCTGCGTGGTTCACACCAAATACCAAAAATGAATCCCATAGACCAGGTGGACAGATTTCAGAGACCTGGACCCTGCAGGACCTCGTGGCGCAACGGTAGCGCGTCTGACTCCAGATCAGAAGGTTGCGTGTTCAAATCACGTCGAGGTCAGTGGTGTTGCTTTTTTTCCCCCCCTTTTTTACTGCCTTGGGGTGAGGGGCGTTGTTCTGTAAAGTTAAATCCTATGCAGAAACAAAATCGTGCCTTTCCTTCTTTCTCTGGCCTTGGATGCCCTCCTTAAACACCTTAACGAAGTGAGTAAATAGGCAAGAATGCATAACATACAATATTGTTATTGTATTTGAAGGGCTTATTTCTGGGTCCATAGAGACGTTTTGTGCTCTTTTATTGCAAACATTCTGAATTTTACTCATCACCAGCTCGTCCAGCCCTCCCGGGCTTTCCTCCACCCTCACTTCTGTGCTGGAGGAGCCGGTCTACCACCGTCTGGGGAACCAGACCTCGGACCGCTAAGGAGCGCCTGCCGCGCAGCTGCGTCCATCCCTCCACGCCAGAAAGGTAACACAGCCGCTCAGATGGTAGGGGATAAACTAGTACACTAGAAAGTTAATCCTCTGGGCTAGAAGGTCCGGGAACACTATGTTTAAAAAACTCCATTTTTTTTTTAAGTGCAGAAATCTGCGTTTTTTTCCTCACCTGGGCCTCAAGAATACGCCCCTCCCCCAATAGATTATGAACCATCTATCACATTACAGCATGGAAAAAAGGGAAGGCATGTTTATTTCATCAGAGTTTACTGTTTTATATAATTTAGAATGACCTTAAAACGACGTTTGGAATGTCAGCAGACATTTTGTTACAGGTGTGATGCACACGCTCACACAGTAACGGGTGTGGCTCACCATGCCTTTGTGCTATCCCCATTTCTTATTAACTCTTTTCTTAGCAGTTAGTTCAAGTCCACTGCTATCGTATTACAAAAGACAGATCACTGATCTGGAAAAAGAGGAAAAAAGAAAACAAACGCACTTCGTTCTGAAAATTGGAAAAGACCCAAGAGGAAAAAAAAAGTCAAACCAAAAACAATCTGAATATTAACCACAAGAAGTGCATTTATAGCTGCAGAGTGGCGCAGTGGAATAGTGCTGGGCCCATAACCCAGAGGTCCATGGATGGAAACCATCCTCTGCTAGGTTGTCTTTATGTTTCTCCTCCAGAATAGACAATACGAGGCTCTTACAGCTCCCATGGGGATCATTGGAACAGGGACCCAAGAGAGAACTGTTCCTTTTGTTACAAGTCACAAATCTTGTGAAATGTTTGAGTCTGTAAATCACCCGTATGTACTTCATGTTTTATTGTTTACAATATTACAGATACCCCCACATTCCTCCTTTCCCCCTCCCCCACCCTGCCCTCACCGTCCCCCCTTTCCTTTGACCATCCCCACACGGTCGTCGGTGTCTGTGGGTCGTGCATGTATGTTTCTTGGACAATCCCTTTACCTTCTTTCATCCAGTCTCCCCTCCCCACTTTTTACCTTTATATAGAAAGGCTAACAACCTTTTTACATAAAATAAAAACCTAACAAAAATTGCTATCTACTATGTGTATATCCTCTTTAGTGAGGTGTTTAAGTCTTTGCCCCCCTTTTAAGCATATGAAAATGTCACGAGAGAAGTGCAAATTAACAATGAGATACCGGACATACCTATTAGAATGTCCAAAATCTGAAACACTGGCAACACCGAGCACTGCGAGGTTGTGGAGCAACGGAAACCCTCAGTCATTGCTGGTGGGAAGGCAACACGGTGCAGCCACTGGGAAGACAGCTTGGTGGTTTCCCGGAAAACTAAACAAACTCTTACTGTAAGATCCAGCTATTGCACTGCTTGTCATTTACACAAAGGACTTTACATTTATGTCTATACAGAACCCTGCCCACAGCTGTTTAGAGCATCTTTATCCATAATGACCAAAACTTGCATGTAAGCAAATACGTTTCAGTGACAGAGAAATAAACTCATACACCCAGACAATGGAATATTATTCGTCTTTATAAATAAGTGAGCTACCCAATCATGAAAAGAGGTGGAGGGAACTTAAATGCATATTAATAAATGAAAGAAGCCAATCGGAAAGGAGGCACATTGCAGACAAAACCATGGAGACAGTAAAATGCAGGGGTGTGCGGGAGGGAGTATGGACAGGTGAGCACAGAGGGTTTTTTGTGCAGTGAATGTACTCTGCATGATGCTATAAAGATGGATATGTGTCCATACATTTGTCCAAACCTATGGGATGTTCAACAGCAGGGGTGAACTTGAATCAGAACTGTGGACTTGAAGTGGTGATGATGTGTCAATATAGGGTCATCAGCTGTAGTGAATGTACCACTCCGGTGGGGGGTGCTGGTGTTGGGGGAGGCTTTGCATCTGCATCTTCCTCTCAATTTTGTTGTGAACCTATATCCGCTCTTAAAAACTAAGCTGAGAGGAAGTGTTTTGAAGATCGGTCAGTGTTGCAAACAATGCAGTGAGGTGATTTAAAGAAAATCTATGTATGTAAAAGAAGCGTTGTGAACTATAAGCTGGAGCCTATGTTATTAACATTTTTGTCATTTTATGTAAAAGATATAACATCAAATTTTAAAATTAAATTAAATTTAAAATATACATAACACGGAAGCCCGGGAACAAGAAGAATTTCAAAAGACATAAGCAAACAAACGCCCCCAAAACAAAACAAAACAGAAAAAAAAACACCAACAACAAAAAACAAAAAATGACCAAAGCCAGCAGGTGTCAAACAGGGAATCTTCTGACCCATAGTCAGACACATTATCCATTGCAGCACTGGCCCTCCTGAATATTGTATAAGACTTACTTACACATTTAGAAAAGGAAGTAGGAGAATTACTTTGTTGTTCTACATATGAATATGTGCTGGGAGTGCAGTTAGGGGTTAAGGGGTCAAGCAAAAAAGAAAAAAGTCTTCATAGACATGAACACCAGTGTGGTGATTGTGGGGAGGGGGGAGTATAACAAGGATAAATGGGAATGGAAAAAATACAGTAAAAATAAATTAAAAAAAATAAACATGAGTATATGAATTCTTTTCCTTCAACTTGCTTTCCCTCTGCCTACCAGAATTTCGAAGCCCGAAACATCAAAATTGAAACATAAATACTGTGGGTTTCCTTTGTGGCTGGAGAGCGTCTTAACATAAAAGACCCTAGCTACCGTAGTCGGCAGGATTCAAACCTGCACAGGGAGACCCCAATGGATTTCTAGTCCATCACCTTAACCACTTGGCCACAACTACAGGTGAAGGGTATGGTCCTGGGTCCTTCAGTTTATGATTTATCATTTACTCTATGCTCCTTCAGGATTCAGTGATAAGAAGATAAGACAAAGGATATTATATCACATCCTATCGATGAAACTGGAGAAGAATCAACCAACTTTAGTTCTAGCATGTGGTAAGCTGAGAATGCCTCTTTGGATATTTTCTGGAAAACAAATCAGTGATATGTTACAATAACTTTAAATAATCTGGCAAGGATATTCCTTACAGAGAGACACCCCGCTTCTTCAAACACCTAATGCAGTGCCTGGAATATGGTAAAGGCTCAAGAAATGGCAGCTGCTATAGTCACCGTTGGTTTTAAACTCAAGAATGAGGACCCATGAAAATATTCCATGGGGAAGGCTATCTCTTTTCTCTTCATAAAGCCCAAAATATTTTAAAACAGCAGACAGAATATTTTTTATTAGTGTGCAAGTGAGGGATTCTGTATTTCATCAGTAGGTCCATTCTATGAGCAGAAGAAGGCTAGGGCATGACCAGTAAATCCCTGCTTATGTGCTGATGGATTGGAAACCATCTGCAGCCCAGATTTCTCCTCTGGGGTCCAGAACATACAATTGTCCTGGTTATTTCTTTTTCTAACTTTATGGACCTCTCAAACGCCATACTTTCCAAATGGAATGCTCCATCTTTCTCTCCAAATTCGACCCTCCAAATTTTTGAAAGAAGCACCCAGATCAACCTCCTAATTATTTCTCTAATCTGATTCTTTTTTTCCTCAAGCCTCAGGCCTGTTTTCTCAGATCAGGCTGTGGAATGAATTCTATTGAAGCTCAGATGTGAAGGGTGTGTGGAAGTGAGCACAAAGGGAGAGGGGGTTAGAACATGAGAGAAAATGCAGAAAATCCTGTCTTGCTGAAGCATTGCTCTTTTTGCAGGGGCAGCAGTGAGAGATAACAGCAGAGATGCAGTTGGGGGCTCTCATGTAGGTGGGGCTGTGTCAACATTAACTGGGGTGTCCATCTGAGAATGCAAATATGCTTGGGTCTTGTCCCCTTTACAGGTGCTCTGGTCTATAGGGAAGATCACCAATGGCACAGGAGGCCCTCACCATGGGCATCTGTCTATCTGATTTTCTCAGCTTCCTTTCTGGCCACTCTGTCAGGGGGCCTGGAGCTCCTGAGGCAAGAAGGATCTGCCCTTCCTCACTGGCCTGGTTTCTTCATGAGAACCCTCTGTCTCCTTGGAGCCCTGTGCTCTTCCTTCTGGGCCTTTGTTTATGCAGGACAACTTCTGCCAAGTCTTTTTTTTTTTTAATTTAATTCAAACTTTTATTATGAAAACAATTTAAACATAAAAATGGAGAGAATAAGGAATTATCTGTGCACCCACTACCCATATTAAACAGTAGTTAACATTTTACCATATTACTCTTAACATGTAAACATGTCTTTACATACTCAAGATACTATGATCATGAGTAAAAAATCTAGTACTTCTTTATGAAAACATCTAACATCCATTTCTTATTCAAGGGCCTCTGATATGTCTTTTGGAGCCAATTTTTCTAACTAAATCCAAAGCTCACTTACTGAATTTGGTTGTAATGTTTCCTTAATGCCTTTTAGGTTACAACCTCTGCCAGCTTTGTTGTTGTTTTGACATTGACTTGTTAAAAAGTCCGAGCCAACTGTCTCGTAGAATGTCTCACATTCTGGATTTTTTCTCACTGTTCCCTCATGGCAAGTTTTCATTCATTCTGCTCTAAAGTAGAAGTCCAGTACCAACGACTGAAGAGACGCCTTTAGTTGATTAGACTGGATTCAGGTGAAAACTTCTGGGCTGGCACCTGTACTTGATCCAGTATTTCCCTGGGATCGTTCTTTTTGCAGTTCACCAGCGATCTTGGGTCGGCCCTTTGACACCCCGAATAGATTGTTTCCTGATCATCTCCTAAGAAGTATAAGATCTCTATGGCTTTTGAAAGCCCTGGGTTTGTGGTTTTTCTGGAGATCGCCGCGGGTGAGTTTCTAATTCCACCATTTCCGTATGTTTGTTGAAGGGGACTTTTGTCAAACTTACCAACTTTTTTTCCTGCCCTTCTCTGCCCTAGTCTTTCCTAGAGGTCCCCAGGAGGCTGCACAACATTCCCGTTATAACAATCTTGGGTGCAGGTAGGTGGGCGCTAAATGGTGAGCGGGCAGGGAGAACTTGAGGTCCACAATGGTGTAGTTCTCAGGCTCGAGTGTGCAAGGGCCTGGCTCCGACAGCTGGTGAAACCCAGGCCCCCAACCCCCACCCACGAGGGTCTTAGCTTTGCAGCTGGAGCGAAGGACTGGCGGGGAAGCTTGCGTTTCTAGGAAGCATCCAAGGGCTGCCTCTGATCCGTGAACCAGATTTTGGGTAACGCCGCCTGGAAAAAATGGACTGCGGTGATGTGACGGAGAGACAGAGGAGTAGATACTTGGAGAGGGTGAAACAAACAAAGGAATGGACGTGGAGGGGAAACGCGTGGAGGATAAATTGCTAAGGTGGAAAAGATTTCTGACTTCAAAAGATGTTAAAGGAAACAACCACGAAGGGATTCGAACCCTCAATCTTCTGATCCGAAGTCAGACGCCTTATCCATTAGGCCACGTGGTCCCCTCACAGGAGGCACTCTGTGGGTAGAAAATTTGTTGGAATAATCTTGGCGTTCGAACTGTAATGGTAGCGACGATATTATTGTGAGCCAAGGTATTTCCGACGCGTCGAAAATCTTATGGTCTAATCGGGGAAACAAACTGAACCGAACAGTAAAAATGCTGTAAAGTCATGACGCTCAGTGACTAGGGGTAACAGGGTGCTCTGTCTTTGCGTGGGGGTCGGGCAGGAAGGCCACGGCGAGCAAGAAACGCTGAGGGCTGAAGCAGGGAGGCGAAGAAGGAGCCGGGCTGCTTTGTCTGCTCTGGGAACCCTGGTGCGGGGCAGGGCTCCCAGGTAAAGGTCGTGGAGTAAGCATAGAGTTTACTTTTGCGCACTTCAGAAATCACACTGAAAGCAACTCTGAAACATTAATTCCAACAGGACAAAAAGTCGAGGAGATAACAGCAACACCTTTTGGTAATCTGGAAATCCGATTGAGGGGGGCCAGTTGGCTTGTCAGACCCGAGACAGCTGACCCCCAAACGGGCCGAGTGGGCAGAACAAAGCGGCAGTCGCACTTGCACCACACGCTCTGCTCATCCCACACGAGGCTCAGGAGCTGTCCTAGGCAGCTCCGCTTGGAAACGGCCTGCTAGGAGCCGAACCTGTCCTCGCCCCGAACCTCGGCCCCTCTCTAACCTCCAGGACCTCACCCTGGGACGGCTTTTACAGAGGTGAGTAAAGTGAAACAAGGTCATATGGGTGGGCCCTAATCCAAGATAACTGGTGTCCTTACAACACCAGATTAGGACACAGACACACCGAGAGAAGACCATGTAAAGACACAGGGAGAAGGCAGCCAACTACACACCTGTTGAGAAGGTTGATCTAGGATCTCCAGCCTCCAGAGTGTGAGAAGGCGAGTTTGTTGCCTGAGCCACCCAGTCTGTGGACTCAGTTACCGCAGCCGTGGCAAACAGCTACACCTGTCCCTGCCCCGTCCTGGAAGGAGACCGCACGTTTACTTGCTCGGGAGAGAAAACTATCGGGTCTCTAAGCTGGGGCAGAGATTCTCAAACGTTTCCCTGAGGGCCTGTCTAAACACAGCCAGTTGGGCCATCCCCGACTTAGTGAACCCCTGGGCCCGGGTGTGGCGGGATTTGCATTGCTAACAAGCTCCCAGCTGAGACGGAGGCTCAGGGTCCGGAAAGCACCTTTTGAGAAGGACTGCGGGAAGAGCACTCACGGGGCTAGTGGAAAAAGCTGAGACCAGCAAATCCAAGCTCTTTTCTTGTGAACCGAATGGCACGTGCTGGCTGCAGAGGCCAGAAGGCCCGCGGACACCCCTGAGCAGACGCGCGGTGTTCGCTGGGCGCCCGAGGATCGGTAGGTGGCGAGCGGGGCAGGTGCTTACGCGCCCGCGGGGGAGCGTCCGTTTCAGCAGAGCGGGAAGTCCAGCGAACCTGTAGGAAAAGCCGCAGTGCCAACAGCGTAGCGGTTCTCGCTCCGCTTTCACTGCGGATGTAAACCCAGTACGTACACGGATTTTTTCAGAACAGGAAAATGTCAACGTCAGAGGCCACTACGCTTTCCCCCCACGGAGCGTTTGGGTTGATATTTAATCTGGTCAGTATCTTTAACAACGAAGCACTGGCAAAGCCATGAGTCATATTGGGGAGAAAAACGATCAAATCTACCAAGAAAAAGAAATAAATCTTTACATGCAAGAGGGGGAAAAGAGAAAGTAGTATTGGGGGGAGAAGAAAATTATTCAAATCTGACTTGAGAAGAGAAATATGGGCCTCTTCCAGTGGCCTCGTGGCGCAACGGTAGCGCGTCTGACTCCAGATCAGAAGGTTGCGTGTTCAAATCACGTCGGGGTCAGCTGTTATTGCTGTTTTGGGGAGAAGTTGTACTATCCTCTTTGCCACCAGGCAGTGCACAATCTTCTGGTTTCCATTTGTTCTTTGAGGCTTCTTTTCGCGTTTTCTAGCTGCCGAGGACCCTCCACACCTAGGCTTCGGCTCTGCGCTCCTGGCTTCCCGACAGTCCCTTGGCTTGTCTCCCGGGGCCACTTCCTGCGTCCTGCTCAGCTGCACTCCCACCCCTATTCCTCCGGAGCCAGGAGCCTGGCGCCACCCTGGACGTCGCTTCCCAATCCGACCAGGGATTCTGCTGAGTTTCCTCTCCTCGAACGTTACACCCCGTTTCTCCTCTTCTCCCCACCGCCTCAAGGGTCTCCTACCAGCACGGTTTCCAACTCTTCCAGGGTGTCCTCCTGCTCAGTTATAGCAGAGTCCTTAGCACACCTGTTTTAAAACAACAAATTGCAAATCTTAGCCTCACATTCCCCTGCGTATAGCAAAACTACCAATTGTGTGGATTAACCCTCTGTCGTACGGGCACTTCTTTCTGTTTCTCAAACGCATGTCTGTCCTTCGGAGGGCAGGGCCGTTGCCCCAGCGCCCTGGTCCCCTGCTTGATTCAGACCCCCACCCTCCAGTGGTCAACCTAAACAAGACGCCAGCCGCTCCTGGTAACCTTTCCTTCAGCTTTAGACAAGGCCCTTCTACCGTGGGCTCCCAGGCCTTTACCTCAGACATGTAGTACGCTGTGGCTGATTTGGGGGGGATCAGCCACACCCCTGCAGGGGGCTGATAAAGTTTTTTCGTATATAGGGACCCACGGAATGGAGGTCTCGCCAGCAGCCTCGTCCTCGTCCTTCACAGATCTACATCTAAGTCAGCTTGAACTTGCTAGAAACAGTGAAACCGACAGCACATCCTAGAAGAAATTAGCTTTCAGTTAAAACCATTAAATTAGTCCTTCCAAGAGTGGTAGCAACATTGTTATGCAGTCATGCCCTGTGGCCTGCACGTCCAGCTGGTAGGAACAGTTTACTTTGCGTGAGATAACAGGAGGATGTAGCCTGTTAAGCACAGGTTGTATAGCTCTGCTTCCCCCTGCCCCCATATTCTTAAGGTAACATCACTGATGCACAATCCCAAGATGTCTTACAGACCTCTGTGGCAGGAAAGACCACCTGACCACAGTCAAGAAGACCCTGCACAGGATGCGGCCAAGAGCAAAGTAAATCAGATTAAGAAAATTGTCGAAGCTGGCACAGGAATTGACCAATCAGCACAGTTCACGACCCTGAATCCCTAACTCAGGATCAGACATGATATTTTGCCTTTAGTCCCCCCTTCCCCCCCTTGGAGTCATCAGGGAGCTCCTGTTTTTAGGTGACAGCTTCCTGTTCTCCTTGCCTAGGGCCCTGCAGTGATGCCACTCTAATTCCTCCACGGCAGTCCTGCCTGTTCGGTGTTTGCCTCCGCTGCGCGCCCTATTTACACAGATGTCGGAGAAAGCTGACACCAGTTGCAATCCTTCCACTCAGTTTTGTTAGCTCATCGTGCCCTGCAAAGGAAGAACGCTATTTGGGAAGCACTGACCCAGGCAGAAAAGCCCCAGTAGTGTTCTGATTAGGAGACAAAGGCAAGGGGTATTTATGAGAAAGGGAGGGGGAACAATGATGTCATTAGAAGGAAAGAGTTTCTATTGGTGTAGATAACATAACATCATAACATAACATAGTGATGTTATTTTAAAGAATGTTTTTAATTTTTGGCCTAGTAGTCACAAGCCCAGTAGTCCTAATATCTGCTTTCTTGTTATTCTTGCAAAACAATTCTTTGCGGGGCACAAGGTTGCTTTAGGCCCAGCGCAAAGGTTATTTTGCCCTGTCTTGACATCCAAAGATTTGAGATGTAAAATGTGTAAGGCTGTTCCTCTGGGACGGCAGCTTGGGCTCTCTTATTGTTATTGTTATTATTATTTTGCAAAATGTAAATGCCTCTTACAAAAAGGTAACTTCCACTTGGTTTTTAGATCTCCTGTGTCTGCTGTTTCTAAAAAATAATCGGTATAAGATAATCCTATGTCACAGAGGCGTATATTGGGGTGGCAAGTTCTACTCCTCTTCATCTGTTACTCTTGAAGAGTTACTGGTTTCCCTGGGTCTCTCCCATGTGTACCTGCCATGTACATATTAACACACTTCTGCTATTTTTTTCTCTTGTTAATCTGTCCTTGTTTACAGGGGTTCCAACCAAGAATTTAGAATGGTAGAGGGGAACATTTTTCCCCCCTTACCCACACCAACTTCTCTCTCAGAAAGGAAGATGCGAGTTGCTTCAGGGGACGGGATTTATGACGACTGAGCTCTTTTGGAAGCCTCTGCTTTTAGGTAGATAAGGCATTTCAGAAACTCAAATGCTTTAACTCAAAATAATTTTTTTTCACAGTGGCTTATCTAGATCCCTTCAGCATGATAATGTACTGATCAAAGTGAGTAAGATTTGAGGAAATTCTTGAGAAGAAAACACGCATTCTCATTACTTTAATGATTTAGTGACGATGTAACTATACCTATATATAAGGACATATAAGAGGAACTACTCTGGCCAGGCATTGGTGGTTCAGTGGTAGAATTCTCGCCTGCCACGCGGGAGGCCCGGGTTCGATTCCCGGCCAATGCATCATATGTGACTTTTTCTCCCCCCACCGAGTTTGAAGACATCACAAGAAATATTTTAAAGGAGCTATGTTTCTGGTATCTTGGGAGGGGTAAGCTGAGGAAGATTGAAGTTAACCTTCATTTTGCAATTCCACCATTATCTGTTATGCTAATTAGCGTGCGTTTGGTTTTCCAATAAACTGAAACGTCATTCTATCAGAGCTCGAGTAAACTCTGATCTGAAGATTGAGCCTTTTGGAGGTGAGTTGTAGGCCAGTAGTATTTGGCAGTGGAGTGTAGTCATGTACGGATATCAGTGTGTTCTTTCCATTTTTAGAAGTAGTCACTGAAATATATCAAACAATCATTTAGGAGAAAAAAATGGCAAAATTTATTTGTCGAATAGTAACTGAAAGAAGGACAACTCTCCATCAGCAGAGTGGCGCAGCGGAAGCGTGCTGGGCCCATAACCCAGAGGTCGATGGATCGAAACCATCCTCTGCTATCTGTGCTTATTTTCGTTAGAAATTCACCTTTTATTGTGGAAAGGGGATTAAATCAAGATTATCATTGATTACCAGATGGGGTCTGTGGACCAGTTCTGCAGGTGTACTGTTTCCAGCCTCTAACCACGGTAAATGCTATTCACTAACCTGGTGATTCTTGTGATTCAGTGTCTCAGATCTGGGGACCGGTACACCTGTTAGAGTTTGTAATGTGTATGTCATCGTCAGATTGTTATAACTTATAAAAACTTCTGTAACCGACATTTCGAAATTCCAAACCTTGTTGTTTTTACCATGATGACAGACATTCCAGAACAATTACCGAACCGAAAGAGCTGTGTGTAACAGGAAAGGTAGTATTTGTCATGGGAATTTATCCAGAAAAACACTGAAGTCTTGTAGTCGTGGCCGAGTGGTTAAGGCGATGGACTTGAAATCCATTGGGGTCTCCCCGCGTAGGTTCGAATCCTGCCGACTACGTAGTTGCATTTTCTTTCTTGGTACATCATCTGCTGGACCAGCTGTAGAAACTCAAACACAAACTTAACACCAAACACAGTTTTTCCAGTTACGATTGTATCTCTCCATAAGATTGGAAGTAGGTGGTTCTACTTTACTGAATATGCAACACAGAAAAGAGTAAAGATAACAAAAAGTACCTTTTATTACACCTGCATTCTGTCCATTTGGAAATGAGGATAAGTACAAGAAAAGAAGTGAAAATACATGGAGGTAAACATTTTTTCTTAATTCCCGAAATTGCCTGGAAATACAGTTTTGATTTTTTCAAGGAATGCTGTTACTCAAACCCTCTATGGACCGGAGAAAAATTCTAAGCAAAAGCGAACTCTATCGGCTTTTTGCCTGAGAGAACTGTTGCATCTCCTTCCAGGATCTACAGCATCTCTAGGAGAGAAGTCACCCTAAAGAAACTCACATGACACACAGCAAACACATTGGAAAACAGTGCTACAAACACTTGTGTCATTGGCCCCATGGTGTAATGGTCAGCACTCTGGACTTTGAATCCAGCGATCCGAGTTCAAATCTCGGTGGGACCTGTTGTGTTACTACTCTTTTAGTGTCTTCCTCTTCCTTTAAATCACCTTTGCACCTGGACGGGCGCATGTCCATCCCACTGTCCTGCACAGCAGCGTCACCACGTCGTCTTCTGGATTCCACATCTGTCCTTCCTTTCCCTTTTGCCCTTGTTTGGCCAGAGGTCCCTGAGATCCTGGTAAGTTAGGTTTTCTCCTGCATGCCTAAGTACTCATGTTTCACATCTCAGACCTCAGTTCTGGGTTTGGCTTCCATCAGTCTCCAATACGCGCACTTGGTCTGGAGAAGTTTGCAGTGAGTGTAAACACAGGTGTTTGTGTTTATCTTGGAGCCTCTGCTGCCTGTGATACAGCAGGTTTTTTAAGTTAATATGTTTTAAACTAAAGCTATAGTTCACAAAATAGTAAAAATGACAAGCTTTGTAAGGAATATTTATAGATATTGCAACATACCTTTGAGAAGCCTCGTGGTGTAATGGTCAGCACTCTGGACTTTGAATCTAGCATTTACACTTCAACACTAGGTGGGACTTGCTGCCCTTGTGGTGATATTTTCGGCCGTGTTTCTCTCCTGCTGCTGGTGCACCTGGGTTATTCACATACCCTTCCCATGCACGGAGCACTGTGTGAGTCCCTAGTCTTTTCTCACACTTCTGAAAAGTGTCCTGTATGTATCTCCTTTGTGCTCTTGTACAATACTCCCTTTCTCTCTCTCTTTTTCAGTTTAAGATCAAGCAGACTTTACTTAGAACTTGACTGTTTTCCTTTTTCTCTTGACACCTACTCTTGCCTGGGTTCCCGACAGCAGTCAGATTCTCAAGTTACTTGTATATCTGGCATCTTCATGGTCCAGTTGTCAGGCCCCTCCCACAAGTCTTTTTTTTCTCTGAAGCCCCCTCAGAAGGTAGCAGCCGGATGCAAGAATATACATAAAATTTGTAGTAAAGTACCCCATGGTTAGTACTCTGGATTCTGAATCCAGCAATTAGAGTCCAAATCTCTTTGGGACATCAGCGACATCTTGGCAATTTCCATCCGTGGGTCTGAATCACTAGCTCACCTTAGAGGTGTACACATCTGGTGGCTGATTACTTCCACAGCAACAACCCATTCGACAGAAAGCCACGGGCCATGAAGAAATTGTCTTGCATTTGAGCACTACTCCCACTTACAGTTGATGTCCCTTTTATCCCCCCAGAGTTCCTCAGGTCCTGACAAGTTAGAATCCTGGCCCCAGTGATGAAGAGTTTACATTTTACAGTCCCCAGTGCAGGCCCTTCCTTTCATGGAGCCATTTAAAGGAAAGTGTTCCATCAGCTTCTAAACCTTAACCCCTCGCAGAAGTTCCTGCTGTGTAGCCGCAGCACTGCCTTGAACATCTGAGAGTCTCCACGGCCCCTGCCCACCATGGTCTCTGTTCACACTCAGTAAGCTAATGGTTGCCTACATTGTATTGAAGGTAAACATATCTGTTAGCAGTACATATCAGTATTTCAGTGCAGACCTGACTTCAGAGTACTCTAAGGTAATGGCTGGCACCTGGACTTCAAGTCTTCAGTGGAGTTGTCTCAGCTTTGGTGACCTTGTCCTCAAGTTTTCCCAGACCAAGATTACACACTGGTCTGTACAGACACTGCCTTAGACTTGAACTCCGCACACCCCTCATCAGCATTCAGTGTCTTGCTCTTTCCTCTGGTTGCTAAATAATGCTGAGCCCTGGGATCCTTCTGTCAAATATAAATAGTCTCGCAGAATAGGAGCGTCAGACAAAGTCATTCCCTGATTGTAATGAAAGCAGATGGAGACAACAAACAAACAACAAAACATTTCATGATCTCATCTAAGAACAGACAGGAGTAGAAGGTCACCGTGCAAACCACAACACCAAACACCTTCTTTCAACTAAGATGAGGGGCCACTAGTTTTACAGTTGTAGCTTCATTATGTTCTTGCCTTCGTTTAGATAACATTTATTAAGATACTCAATCACAGAATTATGCCCTCCCTTCCTGAAAGTGTCCAATCCAGAATAAAGCCCAGTTTTCTTTCACCCTCCCTAAATCACCCACCATAAGGCAAATGCTACAAAAAGGACTTTAAAACAAGGAGATATCATTGATATACAACATTGTGTAAGTTTAAGCTGTACAATGTGTTGATCTAATACAGTTATATATTGCAATGCAATTACCACATTAGCATCAGCTAGCATGTCCATCACACCACACAATTAACTCTTTTTTTGTAGTGAGAACATGTAAGATATGGCCTTTCAGCAACTTTAAAGCATATAATGCAGGATTGTTGATTGTAATTGGTGTGCTTTGCGTTAGCTCTCCAGAAGGTATTCATCTCTAACAGCAAGTTTTGTATCCTTTGAACCACATTTCCCTAGTTCCCCTGCCCCCAAACAAGCCCCTTATAACCGCAATTCTACCCTATGTTTCTGAGAGTTTGGCTCTTTAAGATTGCACATTTTTCTTTGGAAGTGTATTTTGTCAGTTTTGTTTTTTTCAGGTGCACATCCTGCCCTCACCTTTTCTTCCCGGGATTGTAGTCTCTTCTTTATTTTTCTTCCTTCATCAAAGCAGGGGGGTCATTCATACAAGCAAAGGCATCATTTTCACTGACGGAAGCTTGAGAAAAAGTAATAAAAATTGCAAAGCAGGACTCTGTTGACTAAAGAAATGTAATATTTAGCCAAAACTTCACCATGGCAGACGAGGTGGCCGAGTGGTTAAGGCGATGGACTGCTAATCCATTGTGCTCTGCACGCGTGGGTTCGAATCCCATCCTCGTCGTTTAGCGCTCCACTCCGTAGTGGACGCTAGCTAGGTTTTACCTGCACAGCAGGGCTGTTTTAGTGCTCTGTGAACCACATATTACGATCTGTGGGCAATACGTCAGAATCGCCCGGGAGGTCCAATGGTGCTTGCGGCTACAGATGATGCTAGCACATCTATTGCGTTTGAGAACTGTGGCCACACCCTTCTCTTCGCTCACTGCCCCACCTGGTTTTAGGATTCCTGAATTGGCAATTTTTGTCTCACAGTCTTTGCTTTTTAAATCTCAGGCACGTTTCCAAGAGCAAGGCTCTTTCTGGAGACGTTATCACTTTCTACCTTTCCAACTTCTCCACCAAACCAGCTTTGTCTTTCCCCCAGGGGCAGAGACTGTCCACATGGGGCACTTCTGCTTATGTCGGTCCTTCGGCCAGGAGAGTCTCTGACTCCTTCTGGTAAAATCCTTTTCAAGGTGCAGATCAAACATCCCTTTCCTGTGAATCTGTTAAGGACAGCATTATTCTTCTCTTTGTATTTTAGTTTAATTTAATTTAAATTAATATAATGTAGTTTAAATTGAAGATCTAATTAAAAATCGGTTAATTTAAACCGAAGATCTTTTCCAAATGCTCTATTTATTTCTTCCTTCTTTGATTATATTCTGCCACGTACATCTTGATTTTAGCATGCAGTCCCACAGAAATCTCATCTGTCACCTGTTTTCACCTTAGAGTAAACTATAGCAAGGGGCCAGGCACACAGCGTAGAATAGCAGAATTCAAAGAGGCGGTAGAGATTCTCTCTCTGAAACTTCCCCTCTCTCACCAGCCTCTGTTTTGCAGACGAGGAGAATGAGGTAGAGACAGACAAAGTCTTTCCTTTGAAGGATCATGGGAACCAAGTTCTTTTAGATCAAGTGTTTGAGGCAATGTGGTCTTTCCAACATGTTCAAATCCTGTGGCTGGGATTGTAGCTTTTGAGATCTGAAAAATTCTTCTTAAGTACACTTGTCATAAGCTAGTGGAACTCTCAAGGCCTCATGAAGATTGAGGCCTAAGAAGCATGGATTTTAAAGCAATATCTGTTTTTGAATTTCACCTAAAAATACACGGCTTATGTAGTATATATGGGTTCAAAGATAGCTTACACACTTTAGCCATTTAATCTCAGAAATAAAAGTCCAGGAGGTGATGACCCAAATTGAAAGCCAAAGTGGAATCTTCAGGAGTCGGGTGATATGCTTTGTGTATTTTGCTTTTTCTCCAACAAAGAATCAGAAGTAATTATTGCTGCTGTGGATGACTGAACAGTCTCATCCCTCCTGCCAATCCCTCCCCACTTTACCTCCTTAGAAAAGAAGGTTCTCAGGGTGTGTACCACCTTTTTATATCCTGTTTCTCCTACTTTGCACACTGTAAACATTCAACAGATAGTTATAACATAGACACTTAAAGGTATTGTGTGTCTGTCTGTCTGTCTGTGGTGGCAGGTGGTGGGGGGGTGAGGTGGGAGGACTGAAACGTCATCTAGGCAGAATAGACCAGAGTGTGTGTCACTCCTTTTAATACACAGTAAAGGATGATTTTAAATGTTCCCCTCTCTTGTATTTCCCAAAGCAAGGATCTGGGGCAGTTTTGCCTTTGCCTCTCACCTTTTTCAATCCAAAGGGTCTGTTTTTTTTTTTTTTTCCCAAAGTATAGTAAAGAGGGAAGGACAGAGGAACACATTATGCAGAAAAGGGCTACGTCTCTTTGTTTTCTCTGTACAGCCTGGACTTTACAGATGACTAGAGGAAACCAGTGGGACAGGAGCTCTTGGAGGCTGGGGAAAGGAGCAGGATCTCCCTGCCTTGTTTTAATTATTCATTGCTTTGACCTCTAGTAAGAGCACTCAGGGCCTCCACATTTGAACCAAAGTTAGATCTGAAATCAGACACCATGTCTTACCATCTTACCATGAATCAACAGTTGGAAATTACTTTTTCTGCATCCTAAATTATTAAATTCAGTTATTTAGGCACAAAGAGTGTTTGTATGTTTTGTACAGCAATTTTCTCTGTTTTCTTTTTCGGTTGGCACACACATGTAAATCCCTCGGCTCTTTTAATGGACTTAGGCTGGAATACAAGCTGTTCTCATCCGTTTGATGGCAACACAACCAAAGGAAGAGAGGAAGATGGAGAAGGAGAAGAAGAGTGAAACACAGTAACATAGACTCCACAGCAGCCAGAACTTCAAAAGCAACGGGGGACTCAGACTAGAAGCAAAATGTGAAGAGATTGCGGCCTTCAAAAAGCAGCAGGTTTCCCACTGTGTTGAGACTTGGCAGTTGGGGTCAGACCCCTTTGGTTGGCAGATCCGAATTCCCTTTTCCGAGTGGCTCAGGATAAGCTATGCCTGTGAAAATGAAACTCAGGCACTCAGAATCCAAATTTGGGGAGACCTTCGGAGCCCCCAATTTATTGAACGGCCCTATTTCCTTTCAGTCTCCCTTCACCCCAGACAGTAGTTCCCCCAGGACCAGGGGAAAAAATAGAAAAAAGTGAATCACAAAGGCGACACTTGTTCGTGTGGTAACTCCACACACCCTCATTGGGAATAAGGCAGTTAAATTTCAGAGGTATGCACTGAGTTAAAGTTAACCACGAAGGGATTCGAACCCTCAATCTTCTGATCCGAAGTCAGACGCCTTATCCGTTAGGCCACGTGGTCTACTGAAGTGAAAGCTTTCGGATTGCTTAGGGAGTACAACGAGTTTTCAGCCTGCCTTGAGTCCTACAAGTCATGTAATGATGTAAAGCCGATGGCGTCCTCGTTTTTCGTCTTTAGAAAGATGGAAAATCTAGGTTATGTGAGATCATTTGGGGCCACGGAGTCGGGATTGAGGCAGGATTCAAACTGACAATCATTTCGGTCTTGTGGCACATGGGGCCTCCACAAAAAGAAAAGTCCTTTTTTTTTTTTTTTTGTAAATCTACCATTTCCTTGAGCAGAAAGACTGGAGTTTATGGCACCTAAAATGCGCTGAAGTACTGCATACTGTCTGCACCAATGGATAGTTTTTAATAGGCTAAGCCATTGTTTCTTCCTTATCAATACTCACATTCACTATTTTCAGATTCTTAAAGGATGACGTGGGGTACTTGAGATAGCTGTCTGGACAGTTGTCATGGAAACCGCACCTGGAGGGCCGTGTTACTATCAAACTGTTTCTGCAGGACCGTCCCTCTCGCCACCCAGCACGGGTAGTTGCAATTTCCCCCTTTCCCATGCTCTTCTGGTGCTTTCTCTGTGATAATGTGACATTAGAGCACTTTTCACACTGTCTCTATCCGATTACTGAAAGCTTCCATATATTAACAACAACAACAACATCATCAACAACAATACCCCAGTAGAGTAGGGTTACAAAAATCTTGACTGTTAACAATATTTATATTACACGAAAAGATGTTTCAATACAATCATTCTATGGACAAGATATTTATAGAATTTATAATGTTCCGTAGAGTGCTTAGCCCCATGATGTGATATAGATTTAAAACTGTATTTGGGATGGCTGCTTTCAAGCTTGTCAGCACATCTCAGGCACCTCGTTCGAAGATAATGTCAGCACTGTACACTGAAGACATTTCCCTAATTTTTCTTAAATGCAAAACCCTGGGAGCATTGGCCCTACCGGCTCATTTGTGGAGGCTTTTCGTTGGTGTTGTTTTCTTTTGTGTGTGTGTGTGAGTTTAAGTTGCGGAATTGTAACTGAAATTTAAAAAGAAAAAAAGTAAACAACTAGCAGAGGATGGTTTCGATCCATCGACCTCTGGGTTATGGGCCCAGCACGCTTCCGCTGCGCCACTCTGCTCTGCCAGGAAGAAGTCTCATAATCATGCCTTTAACACTATGCGGAAACGATTTATGCACTAACGTTTCAAACTATAGCTGGGGGGAGGGGTGCTTATTTATTTTAATACCTTCGCTACCACAAGTTGCCAACTCTGATTGGAATAATGTCGCTACCAGAATCAAAAAGAAGACAAAACTAGCAGCAGGGAAGTAAACATTAACACACATAAGTTACTGGGCGCAGAGGTGAGGGTGGCTAGATATTAGAATGAGAATTACAGGCTTTAATACACCGGGAAGAAAGAGAAAACACACGGGGAAGATACCCCGGCTTCTGTGGCGAGCGAGTTCCACCGCGGCCTCGCCGTCAGGAAGAACGACACCCTTTTGGTCAGATTTCCCAGCTTGGTGTGGAGGGGCGTCTGACAGATTTTAGACTCCTGAGCGGGTGGGAGGGGCGGAGCAAGGGATTTGGTTGGAAAGGCTTTGCTGCGGGAACAGGAGAGCCCCAAGGGCAGAAAAATTGGGCCGAGGGACCCGCGTTCCCACTAAGGTGCGACTGCCTCCAAACAGCAGAAGAGAATCAGTTCGAAATGTGTGAAGGCAGAAGAAGCTCTGTAATACATTAGTGAGCTGACCACAACCTCCTAACTGGGCAGGTTATGTTAAGTCTCCTGCACCTTGCTTTCTCCCACCTTTTTGTAATTCTTTCTCATAGAGGATGCGTAAAAGAATAAACAAAACTGTCTTTCTCCGGATCTTACCTCCCTCTCAGGTCAGTTTGGTTCATATAAACTCATACGATCCTCTGCAGGTCTCCATGTTTCTACAGGGACAAACGTCAGTTTCTTGAGTTTTAAGCAATTAAAAGTTCGGGAAGTCCTGATCCGGGAACCCCGGAAGTGCGGCGGAAACCTGGGAGAAGGGGAACTCCAGTCGCGGTGACGTCATTTGGCGCTGGTTCGCAAGGAGGCGGGCCTACAGCCGGCGGAAGTTCTTGCGTGTCTCCCGTTCTCAATTAGGTCCGCACTCCGCGTATATAACTGGGCTGCTGCTTCCACGGGACCAGTTCGGTATTTGAGCTTTGCCGTCATGTCTGGTCGTGGTAAAGGCGGGAAAGGCCTCGGCAAAGGCGGCGCTAAGCGCCATCGCAAAGTGCTGCGCGACAACATCCAGGGCATCACCAAGCCCGCCATCCGGCGCCTGGCCCGCCGAGGCGGTGTGAAGCGCATCTCCGGCCTCATCTACGAGGAGACCCGCGGGGTGCTCAAGGTCTTCCTGGAGAACGTGATCCGGGATGCTGTCACCTACACGGAGCACGCCAAGCGCAAGACGGTCACGGCCATGGACGTGGTCTACGCGCTCAAACGCCAGGGCCGTACCCTTTATGGCTTTGGTGGCTGAGCCACTCGTTCCCCCCAATATTGTTTCCACCAAAAGGCCCTTTTCAGGGCCGCCCACTTTTTCCTAAGGAGAGCTGTGCGCCCACTTGGTATGTTCGTGTGGGGAGGGACAGTTAGAAATGAGTTCACCATAGTGTCCTGTGTGTTTTCTAGAATTCTGAGGTCTTCCCTATAGTAAGTATCTTGTCTGTAAACTGGCTGTGGTGGTTCCTGGAAGCTCTGCCGCCGATCTTTTTACTCTAGATTTCGGGGGTGGGGGTTCACTAAATCTGCAAATCGCGTGTTCGGCGAATGTGTGTTAGGCTCAAGGAAGTGTGCTGTAGCTGCCAGATTCTAACTCTTAGAAAAACAGGAACAGGGAACTGCTGACAAGGTCCCTGTGAGGCCGAGAACAAAGAGTTCAGCACAAAGTTGAGCGAACATCCTGCACTCCATGAGTTAGAGACACTTATCAGATGTTTTTGTTTGAAATTCTCCACTGACCTAAACTCTTCCCCTGTTGCTATGCTGTGCGCGGTTTTTCTAGCAAACTAACTGCCACGTCTGCTTCTGTATAACGCTTGCTTGCCTAGCATTATATAAGGACCTAGATGTAAGCGCTCGGCGCGACTCCCATTTGCAGCCTTTTGTTAGGCACCACGGGAGTTCGCTCCCATTTGTAGCCTTTTGTTAGGCACCTCGGGAGTTCGCCCCTGCGCAGGTTAAACTTGGCCAATAAAATAACATCTTTGGAATCCTGAAAGTCTCTGGCATTTGTTCTCTCGCTCTCTGAATACGACAGGTGCAGCTTCCCGCCCACAGAAACGCAGGTCGACTAAAATGAATCCCCAATAAAATTACTGCTTATTTACTCTGGGCACACATGAGAAACGGTCGGCACACTTTGGATTCACCTCCCGACCCTTTCCTAGCAGGAATCAGACAGAGCAGTCATCCCCAAACACGGTGGGCTTGGTTTTAAAAGTAACTAGACTGGATTTAGCAGATGATTCTTCTCAACTGGGCCGTTCCTTAAGCCCAAGGCTTCGCGGTTTGTAAATTACGGTTGACTAGACAAAGGGGTCGGTGTTCTAACTCAGGTGTCTAAGTACCACTGAACCTGGAGGGCCTCACTCTGGAGGGCCTCACTTTGCATTTGTGAAGAAGTCACTCCCGAGTTTACAGGCCCTCCGCCTCCCTCCTCTTTCCTCCCCACTCCTCCCAGGTCCCCGCTGGGGACTCGGTCTACAGGTTCGGGCTCTAGGGCGCCCCCTGCGGCTTCCGGGGCTAAGTCGCCCATTTTCAACCACTTAATCTTTTCTCCACCAGAGGCCCATTTCACGGTCGTGCACACATTTCCGTAAAAACGAGCCCCTTTTGCTTTGCTACATGCGCAGTTAAAGCTATCACAAACCAGCTTTAGTTTTAAGCTCCGGGTCTGATTGTCAGGCCTTGATAGTTTATTGTTGGGCCATCGTGTAGGGAGCGTAAGCTTGCTTGGACATCTTCAAGATTCAGGTGGCAGCGAGGAAGTTCGTGAGGCGTTGTCTAGCTTCCCATGAACCTTCGCTCTCGGTCTTCGAAGACTTGGAGTGGGAAGAAGCGTGCACACAGCTCCCAGATACCAGGGAGAAGTCGGGTCACACTGCCTGAGAAGTGGCAGGGGACTTGCCCTGCCTGCCTGTGTACTGCGGCGGGTGGGGAGGCGCCGGGACAAAGGCGAGTCCGTGAGCGGACATGGGGTTCCCAGGCACCAGCCCGCTGGCTGGCGTGGGAGCAGCTGTTCCCTGTTGTACAAAAGGCACGGGGAGAGAATTAGAATGCCCACAAGGGCCAGCTGCCAAGTATTGTTCAGCCTAGAGACTAGTATAGTTCTGACTTCTGTATGAAAACTTCAGGTACGTAGGAGAATGTTCCTCAATGAATAACAATACCTAAATGTCACCCAAATGTAACAATTACTTAGCAAGCAGACAGACCATTTTTAAAAGTATACATACAGGTATCAGGATATTACACCCCCTTCCCAAATTAAGTATGCACTATTAAAAATAAAACTATATAATCACACAACTAAAACCAGATACCTTAATATCTAATATTCATCTCACATTTAAAATGTCCCTATTATGACCCAAATGTCTTGGCGATGTGGTTTGCTCAGAAGTGGACCCAATTACACCTTTGGGTCTGTTTCAAGTTTTGTAGTGCAAGTTTTTTCCTTTTCCCTTATCCCAACTTTTTTTTTTTTTTTTAACCTGGATTTGCTGCAGATCTGACTTTTAGGATGTCCTTATTTGTCTTATTTTCTGATGGGGTCATTTCATTTGACTTCTATCACCTCTATGCCCTTCAAGGTAGAAGCAGTTTCCATAGATTTGATTAAAATCAAGCTGGTTTTCTTGTCAAGGAACAGTTTGTAGATGCTGTTATGTACATGCAGTTGCACCATATCAGAGACACATGATGTCTGGCTCATCTGAATTCAAGCTAACAGGTTGATTGCTGGCTTAGGGTGATTATAAAGTCAGGGTTTGGGTTAGGGCCAGCAAGTAATCTGTAGGGTGATATTTTGAGATTGAACAAAATCAGTGGAGTCATTTTAAATCTCATCTATTTTAAAGGTATGGACTGTAGTGCTTACATGGAAAGTTATCAGATGTTAATGGAGTGAAGACATTGGTTTGAACAGATAAACTTATATGAAGATGTTAATTAAAAAAAAATCGAGCACATGGCATGCACCAGACACTGGGATTTATATGCTCTGGGAATTATAGCAGTGAATAACAGTGAACAAAACAACGAAGTTCAAGAACTGAGCCCTCAGATAAAAAAATAAACAAGTGTTTGCTCTGTATTTATGGTACGTGGGCTCAAAACTTACAGTTTTCAAGTGTTTTCTTCTACAATTCTCCCTTTCTCCTGTGATTCTCAGAACAAGCAGAATCACGATTATTTCTTGTTTACAGATGTGGGGAAATGCACTCAGCAAGGAGTATGCAGTAAAATTGGAACTTCCGTTCAAACAAGGGGTTGACAGTAGAACCATGGGGAGATCACTCTAGAGATCCAGTGATGGTGGAGATCCACTTTCTCCCCAGAGGCACCTACAGGCTTCACATATTTTGCATGCAGTTCCAGGGAGTTCTCGGGCCTCCTGAAGCTCATCTGTGGAACTCCACTTAAGAGCCGTGTGTCTGAGCTGGCTTTCTCTTCCCTTGGCTTCCCCCACTCCTGCTTTGAGAAGGCGGACCTCGACAACACAGATCTCTAATTATGTTGCTGTGGAAACAGTGTTTGCACAATGATGTAGAAAAGATCAACCCAGAGATTTCAATTTGCCCTTTTGATTTGTTCTAGTTTCAAAAAAAAAAAAAAAGTGGATGAAAATGACCTGTGCCACCCTGGGTAGGACCTTAGGACCATGCGCGGTCTGTCATTGTACCTTTGGCATAGCCCTAAGAATAGAGTAGACGGATAGCTGGAGTTAGGGCAGTAACTAACCAACAGTCAACAACCATTACGAGACACGGAAACCTGTGCTGTAGTAAGTCACTGGAACTTGGCAATTATCACAGCCCAACTGCTCCTACGTGTGCTGAGGCAGTATTATGTCACACCTGGTTTTGGGAATGGCTGCATTCAGGAACGTGAAGTTGCCGTGTTGTCACATTTGGTTAGAGCTCACCTGTAACAGCCATGTTGGGCAGAGTGATCACACCTGGTGATGCCACAAACTGTCCATCTTCTCTCCCCGGCTCATGTGTACTGAGTTGGTGGCCTTGAAAAATGTCGAAAGGATGCTTTGCTCAAATACAAAATGTTAGCTCAAAATGTTCACTGTGTAGGTTACTTCATAATAATTCTGTTAATAATATCAGTAAGTGTGTCAACTCTATAATAGAATATAACTGCTTAAAATACGTGGAAGTGAGAAGTAGGTACAATTTTAGAACAAATAGTCAAGAAATCTGCTTTAACCCTGCCCCCACCTTTGCTTAGCTGAGCTGATTCAGAAATACATTTCTCAACTTTGAAATGAAGGGTTCTGTATAAATCACTGGTTTCCACTTGCTCCTCCGTGGATAGTATTAAAGTTTTCACTATTCTGGTAAAAAAGAGAAAAATATGCTCAGAGTTGTAAATCTTTCTTAATATTAATATTGAATTCAATTTATTTGGTACAAATGTTCCTTTTTTTCCAAAGAGAAACACTGACTGGGTGACCGGTTACCCCTCGAACGTGGCCTACAACCCAGACAGGGGACCCACCTAGGAGTCAAATCAGCAGCTTTTTGGTCCACAGGCTGGTGCTGAGTCCACTGAGCCACACCCACCCAGGGTGGTAATAGTGTTTCTTTTTTCAAGTTCATTCTTAGCGATCTTCTAAATTGTTAGCAACCCTACCATGGTCTTTCCGGAAGCCCTGGCTTTTCCTAGTTTGGGAAGGGTTGTGGACAATAATTTCCTGATTGCCTTCGAGCTTTGAAAATGTAGCTGCTCTTCTGAAGATGATACTTCATTCTTGCCAGATGTTGCAGCATGCTGACACACGAGGAGCAGGAGGTGTGGGGAGAAAAAAAAAGGAATAAAAAATCATTAGCAGCTCTTGTGTGAGCTTCCAGGGTCCCTTTCGTGTAACCTAACACATCTGACTGTGACATGAGGTAGCCCAAGTCCTAGTGCTGCGCAAGATGGGCCCTGGAAAATCAACTGGGTAGTAGCATGGCCTCAGCACAGCCCAGGGAAAGACATGGCCCTGGGGAGGGGCTTGGGCTGTGAGAGAGGGTCTGCCTGGTTGTCCACACTGCTGGATGAGGAAGCCAAATTTATGCCAAGCATTGGTAGGCTTTTTGGCCTGCTGCCCTTTTCAAGGCCTTGAGATGCTGAGACCACATGTGGGCAAGACCCAGGGCACTGCCACTAACAGTGTGAGGGCAGAGGCCTTAGCCGCAGTTTTGAAGGACTCTCAAGTGCTTTCTTCACCTGTCTTCTTTTAAGGACTACCCCAGCAATGCCAGGTGGGAGTTGGCCATTATCATTCCCATTTAGAGGTAAGATAATGCTCACTGAGGGTTTCAGTAACTTGCCCAAACTCAGTATCCAAACGGGCATGCCCCAGGGTTTCCCCTTAAGCCACACTTAGAAAAAAAAATGAAAACATTGTTTTAAAAATGCATTTAAAATTTGCTTTGGAGAGCAAGAAATGCTGTAATTACGTGTGGGCCTCAGGGAAATTTCTTCAGCCCCACTGCAAATCGAGTCACTCAGTTTTCACAGAAGTCTGCTGTGTAGGCATTCTCAGAGGGACAAGTGCGGCCGATCTCTCAGCTCAGGTTTCCTCAGCTGGTGGCCGCCCTTGCCCCTTCACACCAGCGCTGAGAGAAGGCAGCTTTGCTGCCAGGCACCCCCTGTGTTCCAGCCCCCACTTGATGCACATTTTGAAGACGCTTGGGCTGCTGTAAGGACTTCACTGGGTCCCGGAGAGACGGTGTGTCTCCCGACCACTTTTCTCTTTTACTCTAACGCTCTATTCCCTTTGAGCCTGTTTCCACACTCCTGTGGCTGCCACTGGCCTCTTCCTTGAGAGAACGTCTGACAAACACTGGAAACAGTGCTTAGAACCAGGCACATGGGCACCTAGCTGTTTTATTTATTTCTGTATGTTGGGGGCTAGCATTCAGCCCTTCCCGGGAGGAACTGAAGGGTCAGGTCAGTACCGTGCTGATGAGCAGCACACAGATGGGCAGTCCTGCAACCTTCTCTCTCCATACAACAGCCCAGGAAACAAAAATAAATGATAAAATTGAAAGAGAAAAAGCTACCTGTGCACACAGTCCCTGTAGGGTGAGGAGGGGGGAGGGGAGCTCTGGAAGCCCTTAGGGGAGCCTGTAGCTCCCCGTGGAGGCACAGTCCAGTCATTCATGGAACTGGAATTCCAGGTCCTCAGGGAATTAGCATAACAAGGGATTCCTGCTCTCCACTGTCAGGACATTCCATTGTCCCTTCTATCCTCAGAAGCTGGATGGAAAAACGCTACAGGACGGTCAAACAATTCCCTACCTGGCTAGGAATAGTTTAGGTACTGAAACATTCCAAGGACACTTTACATGAGCAAATCTGTGGAGACATTAGTGGGCTTGCATGAGAAAACCCAACTGAAAATGGGCAATTTACAGAGCCTCCAGGTGGTGCAAGATTGAGACAGCAAACCAGGCCTAGGCTTCCCCATACGAGTTAGGGCAGTAACTCAGTGAACAACCCAGTTGCATACATTCTATACTAACTATACCGGGGAGTTAAGATGTGGTAGGAAATTTTAACTAGTTCTTACAACGCTAGATGCGTCACACTAAGTCTTAAGAATTACAGATCTTTTGAGACAATGTGGGTGGCTCTGAAAAGAGCCTTTGGGGTTGGGAGACAAGCGGCTTCCCCGCCAGTCTACTTGGAGCTGGTGTACTTGGTGACGGCCTTGGTGCCCTCGGACACGGCGTGCTTGGCCAGCTCCCCGGGCAGCAGCAGGCGCACAGCCGTCTGGATCTCCCGCGACGTGATGGTCGAGCGCTTGTTGTAATGCGCCAGGCGCGACGCCTCGCCCGCGATGCGCTCGAAGATGTCGTTGACGAACGAGTTCATG
>PVIA01013392.1:0-32347 GCA_004024845.1 Tonatia bakeri | reverse complement strand
CTATTTAGGGTCGTTTATGGTTCCATACAAATTTTTTAAGCATTTGCTCTATGTCTGTGAAATAAGCCATTGGTACTTTCATAGGTATTGTGTTAAATGTGTAAATTGCTTTGGGTAGTATGGACATTTTAATGATATTAATTCTTCCAATCCATGAACATGGTATATGTTTCCATTTGTTTGTGTCTTCCTTGATTTCTTTCCTCAGTAGTATGGAGTTTTATGAATCCAGGTCTTTTACCTCTTTGGTTAGATTTATTCCTAGGTATTTTATTTTCCTTTTTGCTATTTCAAATGGGATTTTTTCCTTGATTTCTGTTTCTGCTGTTTCATTGGTGGTGAATAGAAATTCCTTTGATTCCTGGATATTAACTTTGTATCCCGCTGTTTTGCCAAATTCATTTATTAGGTCAAGCAGTTTTTTGGTAGAGTCTATAGGATTTTCTACATACACTATCGTGTCATCTACAAACAATGACAGTTTTGTTTCCTCTTTTCCAATTTGGATGCCTTTTATTTCCTTTTCCTGTCTGATCGATGTGGCTAAAACTTCCAATACTATATTGAATAAAAGTGGTGATAGCGGACAACCTTGTGTTGTTCCTGTTCTTAGTGGAAAAGATTTTAGTTTTTGCCCATTGAGTATGATGTTGGCTGTAGGTCTCTCATATATGGCCTTTATTATGTTGAGGAATGCTCCCTCTATTTCTGCTTTGCTGAGCGTTTTTATCATAAATGGGTGCTGTACCTTGTCAAATGCTTTTTCCGCATCTATTGATATGATCATGTGATTTTTGTCTTTCTTTTGTTTATGTGATGTATTACATTTACTGATTTGCGAATATTGTACCATCCTTGAATCCCTGGGATGAATCCCACTTGGTCATGGTGGATGATCTTTTTAATGTATTGTTGGGTGCGGTTTGCCAGTATTTTGTTGAGGATTTTAGAGTCAATGTTCATCAGAGATATTGGCCTGAAGTTTTCTTTCTTTGTTGTGTCTTTATCTGGTTTTGGGATTAGGATGATACTGGCTTCATAAAAAGAGTTTGGGAGTCTTCCATCTTTTTGGATTTTTTAAAAATAGTCTGTGAAGGATAGGGGTTAGCTCTTCCTTAAATGTTTTGTAGAATTCTCCTGTGAAACCATCTGGTCCAGGGCTTTTGTGTGTCGGGAGTTTTTTGATTACTGCTTCAATTTCTTTTGCTGTTATTGGTCTGTTCAGGCTTTCTGCTTCTTCTTCATTGAGTTTTGGAAGATTATATTTTTCTAGAAATTTGTCCATTTCGTCTAGGTTTTCAAATTTCTTGGTATACAGTTCTTCGTAGTAATTTCTTACAGTCCTTTGTATTTCTGTGGTATCAGTTGTGATCTCTCCTCTTTCATTTCTGATTGTGTTTATTTGGGTCTTCTCTCTTTTTTTCTTGATGGGTCTGCTTAAAGGCTTGTTGATTGTGTTTATCTTTTCAAACAACCAGCTCCTGGATTCATTGTTCCTTAGAATTGTGATTTTAGTCTCTATGTCATTTAATTCTGCTCTGATCTTGGTTATTTCCTTCCTTCTACTTGCTCTGGGCTGTCTTTGTTGTTGTTCCTCAAGTTCTTGTAGACATAGGGTTAGGTTGTTTGTTTGAAATATTTCCATCTTTTTTAGGTATGCCTGTATTGCTATGAACTTCCCTCTCAGGACTGCCTTCACTGTGTCCCATAAGTTTTAGGTTGTTGTGAATTCATTTTCATTTGTTTCCAGAAACCTTTTGATTTCTTCCCTAATTTCATTCATGACCCATTCATTGTTTAATAGCATGCTATTTAATCTCCATGATTTTGAGTGTTTTAGATTTTTTAACTTGGGGTTGGTTTCTAGTTTCAGTCCCTTGTGATCCGACAAAGTACTTGGTATGATTTCGATTTTCTTGAAATTGTTGAGACTTGTTTTGTGTCCTATCATGTGGTCTATCTTCAAAAATGTTCCGTGTGCATTTGAAAAGAATGTGTATTTACCTTCTTTGGGATAAAGGGCTCTATATATATCAATGAAGTCCATTTCATCTAGGGCATTGTTCAATGCCACAATATCGTTGTTGATATTTTGTTTGGCAGATCTGTCCATTTTTGACAGTGGGGTGTTAAAATACCACACTATAATTGTGTTGCTGTCAATATCTTTCTTGAAGTCCTCTAAGATTTTCTTTATGTATTTGGGTGCTCCTATGTTGGGTGCATATATATTTACAATATTTATGTCTTCTTGGTGGATTCTTCCCTTGAGTATTATGAAGTGACCTTCTGGGTCTCCCTTTATGACCCTTTTTTGGGAGGTGATTTTGTCTGAAATGAGTATTGCTACCCCAGCTTCTTTTTCCCTGTCCATTTGCTTGGAAAATTTGTTCCCAGCCCTTTACTTTCAGCCTGTACAGGTCTTTTATCCTGAGGTGGGTCTCTTGTAGACAGCATATATGTGGATCATGTTTTCTTATCCATTCAGCTATTCCATGCCTTTTGATTGGAGCATTTAATCCATTTACATTTAAGGTTATTATTGATAGGTACTTATTCATTGCCATTTTCATACCTATGTTCCTCTCGCTCTCTTTTCCTTCCTTTCCTTAAAGCAGTCCCTTTAGCATCTGTTGCAGAGCTGGTTTAGTGGAGGTGTATTCTTTTAGACTTCTTTTGTCTAGGAAGCTCCTTATTTGTCCTTCTATCTTGATTGAGAGCCTTGCTGGGTAGAGTAGCCTTGGTTGCAGACCTCTGGTTCTCATTACTTGGAATATTTCTTGCCATTCTCTTCTGTCTTGGAGTGTTTCCATTGAGAAGTCAGCTGTTAGCCTTATTGGGGCTCCCTTGTATGTTACTTCCTGTTTCTCCCTTGCTGCCTTTAATATTCTCTCTTTGTCTTGTAATTTTGCCATTTTGTTTATGATGTGTCTTGGGGTGAGCCTCTTTGGGTTCCTTTTGATTGGGACTCTCTGTGTTTCCTGGATTTGTGTGACTTTTTCTCTCATCAAATTAGGGAAGTTTGCCATCATTACTTTATCAAGTAAGTTTTCCATCCCTTGCTTTTCTTCTTCTTCTCCTTCTGGTATCCCTATTATATGGATATTATTACGTTTCATATTGTCTTGCATTTCTCTTAATCCCTCTTTATTCTTTCTGAACCTCTTTTCATTTTCTTGCTCTTTCTGGGTGTTTTTTCCTACTTTGTCCTCCAATTTGCTGATCTAATCTTCTGCTTCATCAATCCTGCTTTTCATTCCTTCTACTGTGTTCTTCAGTTCAGAAATTGTATTCTTCATGTCCTCTTGGCCCTTGTTGATAGTTTCTATTTCCTTTTTCATATTGATATAGTTTGCAGTGAGATCAGTGTAGCTTCCCTGTAGTTTCTGGAAGCTCATTGTGAGCTCATTGAACTTCCTCATAATCATTGTTTTGTACTCAATATCTGATAGTTGAGTTGCCTTCATTTCATTTAGCATTCCTTCTGAGGCTTCCTCCTTTCCCTTCATTTACGGATTGTTTCTTTGTCTTCTCATTGTTTGTGAGACTCTTCTTGTTAGCCTCTATTTTTTAAATTGATCTGTTTCCCTGTGTTTATGGTGTGAACTTCTGTGGTAGAATACCTGTGAGATTCAGTGTTGTAGTCTCTTTTGGGTATCCTGGTGCTCACAGCTTCCCCCTACTCTTTTTTGTGATCAGTTGGAGGAGTAAGGCAAAATGGGTTAAGACAGCAAGCCAGTATTTTATGATATTTACAGTAGCAGGCAGTAGAGAAGAGATGGGAGATACTCTGGCTACATATAGTGTTAACCGTGATCTTCCACCCCACTAGCCATGTTTTAGAAAGTATGGAAAGAAGATAAGACTCTTATTGGGGAGGGAAGGGTTGTTAGTTGAATCTAGAAAGCTGTGAGGCTGTAGGAGGTCAGACTCCAAGGTAGGGTGGGAATAAAGAATAGTAAATAGGAGTAGTGTGTATAAGAATAGAGATAACCCCTACAATAATAGAGTTTAGGAAATTGCAAAGTGGGCTGAGATCTGGGAGGGGTTTTGAGCAGTATTTACAAGTGTATGAAATAGGTCTTATTTACAGTAATATTGAAGCAACAATCTTGTGGCAGATTCTATGAGATCTAGATAACAAGAATAAGGAGTATAGAACCTTGAGTGGTGTACTAATGGAACCCAAGTGAGGGACAGTAAATTATCAACACACTGTGAATGAGATAACAGGGGGGAACCTATCAAGTGACAGTATAACCAGCCAAGCAAAGAAGATTCTAGAGAAAGAAAAAAAATACCAAAATACTATTAAAATAAAAAATGTCAGAAAACAGAGAAAAAGATAATGCAAATTTGCAGTAAATTGCAGGCTCAAAAAAAAGGGCAGAAGATGGAATGCAGGAGAGATAAATTTGGAGTGGAAGGAATAGCACTAGGATGAAAGGAAGAGAAACATAAGGAATTGAGAGAGATAAAAATAATAAGGGTTAAAAAAAAGTTACTTAAAAAAAAACACCAGATAAAATCAAACAATCAAACAACCACACCGGGATTAAAAAACAAATAAACAAACAAACAAAAACTGTCTTGTTGGTTTCTAACTGGCCAAACCAGTTTTTCTGGTTTTGCTGGCTTCAGCAGGCTGAGGGGCGATTAGAATGCTTTTCACACTTCTCAGTCAGAACTCAGTCAGTCTCTTGGGTGCTGTCCCCAGGGCTAGCCACCCGCTCTCCCCAGAACCTATCGCTGCTTTGGGTTCAGGATGCAAGCTCCAGAGATCGCAAGGGGTCGTGCCCCCCCCCCCCCAACTTCACCACCGCAGGCTCTACCTTCCTTGAAGCACCCGCCTCTCCTCCAGGTTCACGGTGCACACTCCAGTGATTGGGAGGGGTAATGCACTTACCCAACTTCCCAGCGCCGCAGGCCCCAGAAACCCATGAAGCACTGCGTCTTTTCTGGGTTCACAGTTTGAGAGTCCAGAATCCCGGCGGGGTGCACGCCTGCCCCAGATTACTCCCGCAGGCTCCAGAAGCCAGTGAACACAGTGCCCTTCCCTTGTTCATGGCCATGGGGTCTCAGTCTTCCCCAAAACCACACACTCACCAGGTTGGGGGCGCACGCCAGGTCGCTCTTGGTTGCAAAGACTGGGGTACTCACTCTTCCCTGGGCTGTGCGTGGGTTCCCGAAGCTTCTGCATGACTGTGTCTCGGTCCTCACTCTCCTCTCTGCGCCTTCAAGCAACAAGGCTTCCCCCGCTGCTGCTCAATTTTTTTTGTCCAGGGAGGGAGTGGTGACTCTGCTTTCCCAGGTGCCCTGACACAGACCCAGGAGCACCGGGCCTGGGGGCAGGAACCTCTCTGATCTCCACACTGATCCCTGGGCCCTTATTATCCTGAAGCAGTTTCCTTACCGTCTGTTTATTCAATGTCTGCTATAATTTTTGATGTCCTATTTTCATAAATGTTGCAATATCGGTAGCCCCCTGCTCTGTTCTTCTTCAGATTGGCCAAATTCTCCCCTGTGCACCAGGGAAGGGGATTACGATTCCTCCAACAAGGCCACCATCTCCTCGAATCCCTTGAAAGGTTTGTTCTTTATCTGTGAAATATATCATTGGTCTTTTAGTGGGGATTGGGTGGAATCTATAAATTGCATTTGGTAATATGGACATTTTGATGCTGTTAATTCTTCCAATCCATGAATACAGTATATACTTCCATTTATTTGTGTCTTCCTTAATTTCTTTCTTCAGTGTTGAATAGTTTTCTGAGTACAGGTCTTTTACCTCCTTGGGAAGGTTTATTCCTAGGTACTTTATTTTCCTTGTTGCTATAGCAAATTGGATTCTTTTCCTGATCTATCATTCTGATATTTTGTTGGTGGTGTATAAAAATGACTTTGATTTCTGAATATTGAATTTGAATCCTGTTGTTTTGCCAAATCCACATATTAGGTTGAGAAGTGTTTTAGTGAAGTCTATAGGGTTTTCTATGTACACTATTATATTATCTACAAATAGTGATAATTTTACTTCCTCCTTTCCCATTTAGATGACTTTTATTTCTTTTTCATGTCCGATTTCTGTGGCTCGGACTTCCAATACTATGTTGAATAGAAGTGGTTAAGCCTTGTCTTGTTCCTGATCTTAGTGGGAAAGCTTTCAGTTTTTGTTCGTTGAGTATGATGTTGGTTGTAGGTTTCTGGTATATGGCCTTTACTGTGTTGAGGTATGCTCCTTCTACTCCCACTTTGCTGAGTGTTTTTACCATAAATGGATGCTGTACCTTATCAAATGCTTTTTTTGCATCTATTGTTATGATCATGTGATTTCTGTCTTTCCTTTTGTTTGTGTAATGTATTACATTTTTTGATTTGCAAATGTTGTACCATCCTTGCATCCTTGAGATGAATCCCACTTGATCATGGGGTATGATTTTTTCAATGTATTGCTGGATATGGTTTGCCAATATTTTGTTGAGGATTTTAGCATCTATGTTCATCAGTAATATTGACCTGTAGTTTTCTTTCTTGATTATCCCTTTATCTGGTTTTGGAATTAGGATGATGCTGACTTGGTAAAGAAAGGTTGAGGGTCTTCCCTCATCTTGGATTTTGTGGAATAGTCTGAGAAGGAGAGGGGACAGCTCTTCCTTAAAAATTTTGTAAAATTCTCCTGTAAAACCATCTGAGCCAGAGCTATGTGTGCCAGGAGCAGTTTGTGATTACTGCTTCCATTTAATCAGCTCTTGTTGGTCTTTTCAAACTTTCTGCTTCTTCGTCATTCAGTCTTGGATTATATTTTTCTAGAAATTTGTTCATTTCATGCATGTTTTCAAATTTCTTGGCATATGCCTGTTCATAATAATTTCTTAAAATCCTTTTTATTTCTGTGATATCAGTTATAATCTCTCCCCTTTCATTTCTGATTTTATTTATTTGGGGTCTACCTCTATTTTTCTTGATGAATCTTCTTAAAGGCTTGTCAATTTTTATTTATCTTTTCAAAGAAACAGCTCCTGGATTTATTGATTGTTTGGATTGCTCTTTTAGTCTTTGGTTGTTTATTTCAAATGTTTCTATTCTTTTAGGTTGGTCTGTATCACTGTCAGCTTCCCTCTTAGCATCACCTTTGCTGTGTTCCATAAGTTTTGGACTACGTGTGTTCATTTTCATTTTATTCCAGAAACTTTTTGATTTCTTCCTTGATCTCATTATTTACCCTTTCATTGTTTAATAGTATGCTATTCAATCTTCATGAAGTTGAGTGTTTTTGAATTTTTTTCTTGAGGTTGGTTTCTAGTTTCAGTCCCTTATGGCCAGAGAAAATGCTTGATATGATTTTACTTTTCTTGAAGTTGTTGAGGCTTGTTTTGTGTTATATCATGTAGTCTTTCTTTGAAAATGTTCCATGTGCCTTTGAAAAGAATGCGTATTTTGATTTTGGGGGATGAAAGTTTCTATATATATATATATCAGTTAAATCCATTTTATCAAAGGCATTGTTCAATGCCTCAATATCCTTGTTGCTATTTTGTTTTGGAGATCTATCCATTTTTGACAGTGGGCTGTTAAAATCCCCTAGTGTAAGTGTGTTGCTGTCTATATCTCTCTTGAAGTCCTCCAAGATTTTTCTTATATATTTAGGTACTCCCATGTTGGATACATACATGTTTATAATATTTATGTTTTCTGAATGGATTCTTCCCTTAAGTATTATGAAATGTTGTTTTTTCCATCTCTTTTTATGGCTTTTGTTTTGAACTGTATTTTGTCTAATACAAGTATTGGTACCACTGCCTTTTTTTCCCTGTCCCTTTGCTTGGAATATTTTTTTCCAACCCTTCACTTTCAGTCTGTGTAGGTCTATTTTTTCCTGAAGTGGGTCTCTTGTAGGCAGCATCTGTGCAGGTCATGTTTTCTTATCTATTCAGTTCCCCTAGATCTTTTGATTGGAGCATTTAATCCATTGGTATTTAAGGTTATTATTGGTAGGTACTTATTCATTTCCCCTCTGTTGTATCTGTATTCCCCTGCCCCCTCTCTCTTTTTCTTCCTCTTCTTATAGCAGCCCTTTAGCATGTCTTACAGTGCTGGTTTGGTTTATGTTTATTCTTTTAGCTTTTTGTCTGGGGAAGTCCTTATTTTGCCTTCCATTTTAATTGAGAGCCTTGTTGTGTAGATTAGTCTTGGTTGTAGGCCTTTGCTTTTCATTACTTGGAATATTTCTTGCCATTCTCTCCTGACTTGTAGTGTTTCTGGTAAGAAATTAGCTGCTATCTTTATCTGCTCTCCTTTGTATGTTATTTCTTGTTCCTCCCTTGCTGCTTTTAGTATTCTCTCTCTGTCTTTAAAATGTGGAATTTTAATTAGGATATGTCTTGGAGTGAGCCTTTTGGGGTTTCTCCTGATTGAGACCCTCTGTGCTTCCTGAACTTGTGTGATTTCCCCCCTCTCCAAGTTCAGAGTTTTCTGTCATTTTTTCACACAGGGTTTCTTGCTCCTTTTCTTCTCCTTCTGGTACTCCTACGATTCAAATGTTGTTGCGTTTCATATTGTCTTGCAGTTCCCTTAAGTTATCTTCATATTTTTTCAGTTTTTTTTTTTCGTACAGCTGCTCTACTTGGGTACTTCTTTCTACCTTGTCTTCCAGCTAGTAGTTCGGTCCTCTGCTTCACCCAGCCTGCTTGTAATTCCTTCTAGTGTGTTTATTATTTCAGATTATTTATTCTTCATTTTTTCCTGGTTCTTGTTTATAGTTTCTATTTCCTTTTTTGTGCTGTTGTAGTTCTCACTCAGTTCCTTGTAGCTGTGTGTGACTTCCTTGAACGTCCTTATAACCGCTTTTTTGAATTCTATATCTGATAGTTTGCTCACCTCCATTTCATTTAGCTTTTTTAGTGGGGAGTCTTCTTTTCCTTTTGATTGTAGGTTCTTTCTTTGTCTATTTCAGGTGACTTTTTTCCTTTGTTTCTGTGATTCTAGATACTGTGCTTTGCTAGCTATTTTTGTAGGGTTAATGTCTATGGTAGCAGTTCTGTGGGACTCAGTGGAGTGGTCTCTTTGATCTCCTTGTCTGGATGCTCTAGGATTGCCCTTTCTTCTGTTTTTTTTCTGGCTCTTTTGTTGTACTTGGGTTTTACCTCCTGGTGGCTCCTCCCTTGGTAGGTTCTCCCCTCCTGTGTGTTTATTGGCATTCACAGTCCCCATCTTATCATGTTTGTGATCAGGGTCTGGGCAATGGCAAAATGGATTAAGATAGCAGGAGAGTTTTTGTGGGATTTTAAGTACTAACAAGTAGAGAAGAGATAGGAGATCCTTTGGAGAAGTACAGCAATAATTGTAATATTTTACCCAACTAGCCAATTTTTGTAAAAGGTGAAAAAGAGATAAGACTCTTATTAGAAGGGAAAAAGAATGTAAGCTGACTTCAGAAAGCAGAGAGCTTATGTGAGGCTAGATTGTGGGATATAGTGAGAATAAGGGATAGAAATTTGGCATAGTGTGTGAGAGAATAAAGTTAACCACAACAGTAATAATGCTCAGGAAGATAGTGAAATGGAATAAGATCAGGGAAGGGTGCTGTGTGGAAATTGGTATAAAAATAATATGACAAGAAATATATGACCTGAATAAAAAGTAAGAGACCAAGAGTAGTGTAATTGGAATACAAGTGAAGTGAATGAAGAGAAATTAAAATGTAATATGAAAGGGAGAACAAAGAAAACCAGTGAAACAATGAAATCAAACATACAAAACAAAGAAAATTAAATGGAAATAAGAGAAAAAAATAAAAATAATAAAAAATAAAAAGAAAAATAAAAAGTAAAAAATAAAATGCAAGTTCTGTAGGAAAGCAAAGTGAATTTTGTCTCAGTCGTTGGCATTAGCCATCTGATCTCTCTCTGAATCTGTCTTTGATCCTTTCACAGCTCTAGGTCTTATTGTCTTACACTTGCAAGGAAGAAAAGCTTCCTGCTGACTTTTAACCAGCCAAGTGGGTTCATCTGGTCTTCCTGCAAACTGGAGGGAGAGGGGACTGGACTCCATTTCTTTTTCCTTTCTGGTAGTTCTGCACTGGGGCTACGTCTGTGCTATAATATTCATAGGTGTCCAGCCTCCAGCCAAGCCCTCAGAGTGCTGCACAGTCCCCACTGTTTATATGGGCCAAGCCAGCACCTTTAATCCACTTCATTGTGCCACCCTTTGATTAATTCATGAGGTGCACCAAGTAGGAGCAACTTGAACCCCCTCCTCCTTTATGCTGGCATGGGCACTGAGTGGGCAAAGTCCCTTCAGGGTAGTTTAGTTCCTCTGCTAAATTAAGTCTCTCTGGGGACTGCTTCCCCTCCAAGCCCCTGTTGCCTGCCTTTGATCAGTATGTGAGTCTCCTCCCTTTTCACTGGACTGGGCACGGTATGTGAGAGTTCCTTGCACAGCAGCTCAGAGTCTCTCTCTCTCTCTTTTTTTTTTTTTTTTTTTTGAGCAAATTCCCCTCAGTCATGGATGGCTGTTGTTAACAAGCTCCCTGTTTCACACAGCTCAACTTTCTGACCATTCCTAAGACTATCTGGGTCAGGGTAGTTGCAGCCCAACTCTTCTCCCATCTTTAGGTGTCACCTGGCTCCCCAATTTCTCTGGTACTGTCCCAGCTGGTGACAACAGTCCCAGCAGGGGAACACTGCTTCTGTGTGTCTCCAACTGTGTCTTTATCCTCCCAGCATCTTCAAGCATCCAGGTGTCTCCTGGTGCAGGACTGGCTTCCCTGCTTTGGGAGGAGAGGGAGCTGTAAAGTTGTAATCACTGATCTTGCTGTCTGCCAAAAATCCTGTGGCAGACTGTTGGGAACTGCCCTGCCTAGTTTCAGAAGCTGTAACCCTCCATGTCTAAGGCTGAGTAAATAGGTCTTAGGGACATAAGCTGCTAAGGAAACAAAAAGTTATCTCCTCTCTCATATCCCCCTGCTTGGCCCAGGCGGATGACTGGTTAGTCAATGACGGGTAAAGTTCCTCAAGGTAGGAGCAACCGAAGACAGGCACAGTTGTGAAGGGACCATCAGGTAAGGACTTAGGGGACTATAGAAAAATGGTGATGGACCCTCACCCCTTGGCTTTGTCATAGCCTGTGTCCTCATTCTATCTGTAAAAAATCTTCTAATCTCTTGTCTGCCCAAATCCCCGACCTGATTTTAGGCCTAAAACAATGCTGGAAGTGGGTGTGGCCTTGTGCTGGAATGGGTGGCTTCTGGGGGCAATCAGGCCTAAGAAAGAATGCATAAAATCCTGTGAATCCTGCTTTGCTAAGAATACCCTCAATTTAAATGATAAGGGTCCAAGCATAAAATGAGTTTGATTCCCAAAGTTTTATGGCGCTTTGGCATCACTCTACCTATCTGTTCCTGACTCAGAATAAGTCCTTATAGTTCTTTGAGTTCCTTGATCATTACTGCCTGACAATGATTGATGAGCTTTATGTATATGCCCTGTATTTCTATGCAAATTAAACCCAATAAAAACCCATTGACAAACAGGCTCAAGGCCCTTCTTCTCTGAGAGATTGGCCACCTTTCCTCCCAAAGCAGATCATGTCTTGGTAGACCTATTCTCATCCATGACAGCCAGGGAACCTTCGCTGGATGAAGCTCCCCCACAGCAGACAAAGTCCCTGGCAGGGACTGCAACAGCCAAGGTTCTGGCGCAGGTCCCAGGGACCTTCCTGTCAGCCTTCATCATCTACTTACTGTCTATATTTCAATGCCATCTTTAGTCTTTGGCTTCAAAACTTAATACAAGCTGGGGTTCCATCGGCTGTTCACTCTGTTCTTCAGAAGACTGGCTAGGCAACCCAGGTGGGTGCGTGAGCAAGTGGGCTCAGCTCCCACCTACCTTCTCACTATCTTCTGCCTCCCTATTCACCAATTTTTTATCCATTTTTTATTTTTGTTTTAAATTTTACCTTTTCTCTTCCTACAACTTGTTCCTATTCTGCACTCCTACTGTTTCTCCTCCCTCTAGTCTCTCAAAAACATTTTTTTGTTATTAGTAATCTCACATTCTTTTCCCTGTTTTTATAATGTCCTTATTATTTCTCCATTTTTATTAATGTTTGCTCTTTTGTTGTTGATATAGTGGTGGCTGTTACATTTCTTCAATTTTATTCCTACATGTTCAACATTTTTGTATTTCAAATCTCCACTTTTACTGTTCCCTTCCTCTACTCCATTTTGCCTTCCTCCTGCCCTTTGATTTTTGCATTTTATATTTTACTTTTTCCCTCACTTAGCCAGTTTTTCATTCCTTACTCTTATTATATCTTCTCCCTCTATCCCCTCAAAATCAATTTTCTTTCCTTTAGGCATTTCATGAGCTTTTTTTTTTTTCATTTTTATTTCCTTTCTACCTGTACTAATCTTTGCTCACTTGCTGATATTGCTGTGGTGGATATTTCACTATAGTTTTGCTCCTATTTTTTTACTATTTAAAAACATTTTAAAAAAGATTTTATTTATTTATTTTTAGAGAGAATGGAAGGGAGGCAGAAAGAGAAGGGGAGAGATGGGGAGAGAAACATCAATGTGGGGTTGCCTCTCATGTGCCTCCTACTGGGGTCTGGCTTGCAACCCATCATATGTCCTGACTGGGAATTGAACTGGTGACCTTTTGGTTCACAGGCTGGGGCTCAATACACTGAGCCACACCAGCCACGGTGACAAAAAATTTTAAAACTCGTACTATACTCTTCCTTTGTCTTACTCCATTTTTCTTTCTTCCCTTCTTTTTTAAATTTACAATGTAAATTTTGTTTTCTCTCTTTCTTCACCTGATTCTATTCCCTACTCTTATTATTTCTCTACCCTCTAGCCTCTCAAAATAATTTTTTCCATCAGTCATCTCATATTCACTTTTCCTTCTTTATGATAGTCTTAATATCTTTCCACCTTTATTAATATTTGTTCATTTATTGTTGATAGCATGGTTGTGGATGGGGTTTATTTTTGTGGGTATGGGTTTTGTTTCCTGGGTTGTTTTGTATTGTTCTGACAGCACCTGTACAACAACATACAAGATGTAATGGGTTGTGTGACTCTTAGTCAGCCAGCTTGAGAAAAAAAATCACCAAAGAACAACCCAACAACAACCAAAACCCAATTAATACAAGAGAGCCCACATAAATGTCATAAAGGGCAATCCAAGAGAATCAAGCTTAGAAGATCAAGGAGACTACACCACTAAGTCCTACAGTTCCCCTACCACAGAAGAGTATGCCATGAAGACATAGAGTCAAAGCAGATTAATGTAATATTAAAAAACAGCAGGGTGCAGTGATGCATGCTTCTAGTCCCAGCTACTTGGGAGGCTGAGGCAGGAGGACTGCTTGAGCCCAGGAGTTCTGGGTTGCAGTGCACTATGCTGATCAGGTGTCCACACTAAGTTCAGCATCAATACAGTGACCTCTTGGGAGTGGGGGGCAGGGCGGGAGCATAGGAGGGAGCCAGGTTGCCTAAGGAGGGGTGAAATGGCCCAGGTTGGAAAAAACAAATAAGAAGAGTCACCTAAAATTGGAAGAAAAAGAAACAACCCCCAATCAAAAGGAAAGGAGGAATCCCCAGAAAGAGTGCTAAATTAAACCGAGGCAAGCAATCTATCATACATAGAGTTCAAAATAACAATAATAAAGATGCTCAAGAGGCTCAGTGAGAACTACAAGGAACTCTACAGAAGCTACAAGGAACTCACTGGGCATTACATCAATATGAAAAAGGACATGTAAACCATGAATAACAGCTAGTAGTTGATGAAGAATACAATATCTGAAATGATGAATACACTAGAAGGGATAGAGGGATAAAGCAGGCTAGATGAGCCCTGGCTGGTGTGGCTCAGTGGATTGAGCACCAGACTGCAAAGTAAAGGGTCACTGGTTCGATTCCCAGTCAGGGCACATGCCTGGGTTGTGGACCAGTTTCCCCAGTGCAGGCCATGTGAGAGGCAACCACACATTGATGTTTCTCCCCCTCTTTTTCTCCCTTCTTTCCCTTCTGTCTAAAAATAAATAAATAAAATCTTTTAAAAAACAAAACAGGCTAGATGAAGCATAGAATCATATCAGTGAGTTGGAGGACAAGGTAGAAAAAAACACCCAGACAGAGCAACAAAACAAAACAAAAAGCCCCTCTAAAATAACAAAAATAGTTTATGGGAGCTACAGGGCAACATGAAAGAAAATAATATTTGTGTCATAAAGATACCAGAAAGAGACGAAGAGGAGCAAGGGATAGAAATCCTCTTTGAAAAAGTAATGACAGAAAACATCCTTAACTTGGTCAGAGAGAAAGTCACACAAGTCCAGGAAGAACAGAGTGTCACAATCAAGATGAACCCAAAGAGGCCTACACCAAATACATTATAATTAAAATGACAAAATTTAAAGACAAAGAGAGAATTTTAAAGGTAGCATGGCAGAATCACCTAGTAACATACAAGGGAGTTCCAATAAGGCAGTCAACTGGTTTTTCAACAGAAACACTACAGGCCAGAAGGAAATGACATTAAATATTCCAAGTAATATAAAGTGAAGGCCTGTAACCAAGCTCTAATAAGGAGCTTACCAGACCAAAGGGGGAAAAAAAGAGGTTAAGGGTACATTTCCAGAAACCAGCATTGCCAGAGATACTAAAGAGACTGCTTTAAGAAGATGAAGAGAGAGAGAGAGAGAGAGAGAGAGAGAGGGGATCACAGGTACAAAGAGAAAAAATGACAATGAATAAGTACCTATGAATAATAACCTTAATTGTAAATGGATTAAAATCTCCAATGAAAAGACATAAGGTAGCTAGCTGAATGGTAAGAAAACATGACCTGCACACAGGGCATCTACAAGAGACACAAGTCAGAACAAAAGAGCTACATAGCCTGAAAGTGAAATGATGGAATAAGATATTTCAAACAGACATGAAAAAATAAGTTGGGGTAGCAATACTTAATATCAGACAAAATAGACTTCAAACAAAGGCCATAACAAGAGACAAAGAAGGTCACTACATCTTATTTAAGGGAATAGTCCAACAAGAGGATATAACCATGTAAACATATATGCACCCAACATAAGATCACCGAAATATAAAAAGATCTTGGAGGACTTCAGAAAAGATAGTGACAGCAACATAATCATTACAGAGGATTTTAAAATCCTACTGTCAAAAATGGATATATCTTCCAAACAAAGAAACAAAGGATGTTGTGGCATTGAATGACACATTAGATCAAACGGACTTAATTTATATGTACAGAAATTTTCACCCAAAAGAAGCAAAATATACATTCTTTTAAAATGCACATGGAACATTTTCAAAGATAGATCACATAGTAGGAAACAGAATAAGCCTCAACAAATTCAAGAAAGTTTAAATTCCAACAAGCATGTTCTCACATCTCAATAACTTCAAACTAGAAATGAACAGCAAGGAAAAACTAAAAAACATTCAAATACATGGAGAATAAACATGTTATTAAATAATCGATGAGTTAACAATTAGATCAAAGAAGAAATTTAAAAAGTATCTGGGAACAAATGACCATGAACACAACAACCCAAAACCAATGAGACACAGCACTGGCCATATATAGAGGGAAGGTCATAGCAATACAGGCCTACCTATAAAGAAAAATCTATAATAAAAAACCTAACCCTATAGCTACAAGAACTAGGGGAATAACAACAAACAAAGCCCACAGTGAGTATAAGGAAGGAAATAATCAAGATCAGAACAGAATGAAATGACACAGAGACTAAAAGAATAATTTAAGAATACAGGATATGTTTTTTTAAAGAACAAAATTGACAAATCTTTAACCAAACACATGAAGAAAAAAAGAGAGAGTACACAAATAAATAAAATGTATTTATTTTTTATTTATCAGAAACAAAAGTGAAGTTAAAACTATACCACAGAAATACAAAGGATCAAAAGAAATTATTACAAACAACTATATGCCAAGAAAGTGGACAACCTGGACAAAATGGACAAATTTTTAGAAACATACAATATCCAAAACTGAATGAAGATGAAGCAGAAAGCCTGAATAGACCAATAACAACTGATGAAATTGAAGCAGTAATAAAAAAGACTCCCAGCACAAAAAAACCCTGGGCCAGATGGCTTCACAGGTGAATTTAACCAAATATTTAAAAAAGAACTACTCCTATCCTTCTCAAATATTCCAAAAAAAATTTAAGAAGAGGGAATAATCCTAAACTCTTTTTAGGAGGCCAGTATTACCTTAATTTCAAAACCAGGTAAAGACACAACAAAGAAAGAAAACTACAGGTTTATACTTACCTGGCAGGGGAGATACCATGGTCACCAAGAAAACTACAGGTCAATATATCTGGTGAACATAGAGGCTAAACGTCAACAAAATATTGGCAGTCTGGATCCAGCAATACATTAAATAGGTCATATACCATGATCAAGTGGGATTCATTCCAGTGATGCAAGGATGGTACAATATTCACAAGTCAATAAACATAAATACACCACATAAAAAAAATGAAGGACAAAAATCACATGATCATATCAATAGATGCTTAAAAAGTACTTGATAAAATCCAAGACCCATTTATGATAAAAACACTCATCAAAGTGGGAATAGAGGGAACATACTTCAACATAATAAGAGTCATATATAGCAAACCCACTGCTAACATCTTACTCAACAAGGCAAAACTAAAAGTATTCCCCTTAAGACAAGAACAAGAGAAGAGTGTCTGCTTTCACCAATCTTATTCAACATAAGCAATTAGATAAGAAGAAGAAATAAATAGCATCCAAATTGGAAAGAAGGAAGTAAAACTATCATTTGTAAACATCATGATAGTGTACATAGAAAACCCTGTAGGCTCCACAAAACACTACTTGACCTTCTAAATGAATTAGGCAAATAGCAAGACAAAAAGTCAATATTTAGAAAATCAGAGCATTTTTATACACCAACAATGAAATATCAGAAAGAGAAACTAGGGAAAAAATTTCATTTGCCATAGCAACAAGAAAAATAAAGTATCTAGGCATAACCATAACCAAGGAGATAAAAGACCTGTACTTAGCAAACCATAGAACATTAAAGAAAGAAATTTAAAAAGATACAAATAAATGAGACTATATACCATGTTCATTGATTGGAAAAATTAACATCATTAAAATGTTCATACTACCCAAAGCAACCTATATTCAATGCAATTTCTATTAAAATACCATTTCATTGATTTAGAGCAGACATTTCACAAGTTTGTATGGAACCAAGCAACCCTGAATGTCCTCAACAATTTTGAGAAAGGAGAACAAAATAGGAAGGATCACAATACCTGACATCAAACTATATTACAAGTTTGTTGTAATCAAAACAGCCTGGTACTGGCATAAGAACAGACACATAGATCAGTGGAACAGAATTGAAAGCCCCAAAATAAACCCATGTCTCTATGGTCAATTAATATTTGGCAAAGGGGGCACAAGCATACAATGGAGTCAAAATAGCCTCTTCAATAAATGGTATTGAGACAACTGGACTGGTACATGCAAAAAAATGAAACTCAGTCACCAACTTACACCATACACCAAAATAAACTCAAAATGGATAAAAGACTTAAATATAAGCCATGATACCATAAAAATCCTAGAGGCAGTAAAATTTTAGATATTCCATGTAGCAATACTTTTGCCGATATATCTCCTACAGAAAGGGAAATAAAGGGAAAATAAACAAATGAGACTACATCAAATTAAAAAGCTTCTGTATAGCTCAAGGAACCATCATCAAAATGAAAAGGAAACTGGCTGTATGGTAGAACATATTTACCAATGATACATCAGACAAGGGTTTGATTGCCAAAATATATAAAGAACTCATACAACTCAACACCAGAAAGAAATACAATACAATACAATTAAGAAATGGACAAAGGACCTGAATAGACACTTCTCCAAGGAGGACACCCAGATGGCCCATAGACATGTGAAAAGATGCTCAACATCAGTAGCCATCAGGAAACTGATATTAAAGCCACAATGAGATATCACCTCATAACAGTCAGAATAGCCGTCATTAATAAATCAACACACAACAAGTGCAGGAAAGAATGTGGAGAAAAAGGAACTCAAGTGCACTGTCAATGGGAATGCAGACTGATGCAACGACTGTGGAAAACAATATGGAATTTTCTCAAAAAAAAAAAAAAGCGGAAATGTCTTTTGACTCAGGAATTTCACTGCTGGGAATATATCCTAAGAATACCAAACCATCAGTTTGAAAGAACCTATGTTCACCTATGTTCATAGCCACACTTTTTACAACAGCCAAGTGCTCGAAACAGTTTAAATGCCCATCAGTAAATGAGTGGATCAAATAAATGTGGTACATTTACACAATGGTATACTACACAGTGGAAAGAATGAACAAACTCCTACTTTTGTGACAGCATGAATTATGCTAAGTGAAATAAGCCAGTCAGTGAAAGACAAATACCTTGTTATCTCACCTATAGAGAAACCTAATGAACAAAAATAAAATGAATGAGCAAAATAGAACCAGAGGCATGAAAACGTAGAACAGACCAATAGTGACCAGAGGGGAAGAGAGAGCAGGATAATGGTTGAAAGAAGGGGAAGGGACTAGTCAAAGAACATGTGTAAATGACACATGGGCATGGACAACAGTGTGGGGATTGACTGTGGGAGCTAGGGTCAGAGGAGAGCATAAGGGGAAATATTGGGACAAGTGCAACAGAATAACAATAAGTTTTTTAAAAAGAACATCTGTTTGTATGCTTTGTTTCAGAATGAAGGTAGATACATCTCAATAGATGCCTAAAGATAGTTAAAGTTAAACATATTTTATGAAAAGAAGCATGTCTTCACATAGCTTAAAATCTACTAATATTAAAACCACAAAGAGCCAGTCCAAGATGCCAACAGCTGTCCAGATGGCCTTTTTCAAATATAACTGTCACATGCCATCACTGCACAGCTGAGGTGCCTGCCTCGTGCATCACGTCCACATCCACCTGCAGCTGTCCAGGTTGTACTTCTCTCACCTCAGATAATTCCCTGGCCAGACCACTCAGCTTGGCAACACTTCTTAGAAACTTGCAGAGGTGAGATGAGAGAAGCTGAAGTAAAAGACCCCAGAACTCAGGTGAGGAGAGCTGAAAAGGGTAGATGCCGGATAACCTTCTAGTTCCAGAGTGGCTGGACTGCCCCTCCTGAAATGGAGTCCCATGGGATTCCTCTGTGTACTTCAACAAACTACCTTTCTGCTTGAGCTAGTCTGAGCAGATTTCCTTTTCTTATAACAAACTGATGTACTGTTAACACTTGTCATTTATCTTCCCAGCAAGGATTCTGGGAGAAGCAGGTTGCTCCCACACAAATCTGGAGGTGACAGTCAGTGATTCATGGGTAAGCAGAGGGAGAGCTAGATTTGAGCCATTCACTCAACAATATTTCTGAAACACCTATATGAGCTATATACATGCAAGGAGTGGGACAGACATCAGTGAGGATACATTGCAATGGTACCTGCCCCCATGTTGCCCACAGCAAAGATGTAGTAATGAAAATAGGGCTACCCCCAAATAGTCTGTAAAATAGAACACATTAGTGATTGAAGGTTTAGCTAGGGACTTTTCAGAACAGTCATGTAGCTCTGGGCCACAAGGTTGGCCTCTTGGCAGGAAACATGGAGTGGGAGGGACACAGCCCACAGATCTATCAGGAGTAAGAGGGAGCAAATTCTCCAGGGAGGGTGACTGAGCCATGCTGGCACCAAAGGGAGCAGCACCCTGAGGACAAGGGCACTGTCTCTGAGTGCCAGGACCAGGGAAGAGGGCAAGGCTTGAGAAGAGACCCACGAGGGTGGAGTTTGCCTGGAACAGTGCCAGCTTATTCCATTTGCCCTTGTGCTCTCTTTCCTGTTCTTCAGAGTGCCCTAACTTAAACCATGAGTTATGTGGTCCCCCAACACAGTAAGCCACCCCTCTGCCAAACATGATCTGAGGCCATCTTGGGGAAAGACTGGAGGGAAATGAAATAGAGATTAATCATGTTTGTCTAAGTAGACTGGGCATGATCTCAGAGGACTGAATGAATCATTATATTGGGCTAACTGTAGCAGATCAGACTAAAATTTAGATGTTTCTCTCTGGTCCTCAGTCTATGCAGAAAGATAGCAGTACCCCTATGGTCTTTTACAGGAATCTGTGAGTACACTAGTATTGAGTAGAATTGTTCGCCTCCTTCTACAGGGAGGAAAAGAAGGCTTGAAGTGACCTTGTCTCAAGTCATACAGCTGATAAGTGGCAGAACACATAGGGTACCAGGTTTATCTACTTTGCTGGGGAATGGCTAAGCAGCAGTTTCCTTGCTTATAAAACAGATCACTGCCAAGTATAGCAGTGAGACAAAAAGAAAGTTGATAAAGCTCTTAGCACAGTGACTGGCCCATAGTAAGTGCTCAATAAATTTTTGTTGCCTATAACTTTTCTTGAAAGGATATAGTTAAAATGATTTGTTATTTCAAAAATTTGGGGGTGTTGAGAAAATCATGGTTATGTTTTTAAAGAGACTCCTTATCCATTTTAGAGATACACACTCAAATATTTACAGATGAAATGAGATGATGTCCGAGATTTTCTTTTTGTCTTTATGATTTTTTTAAATTTTATTTTAATTGCTGTTGAAGTACAATTTTCTTTTACTCCCATCCCAGCTCACCCATCCAGCCCTCCCCACCTCCCTCCCATTTTCACCAGCCGCTAGTTTTTGTCCATGTGTCCTTTATACTTGTTCCTGTAAACCCTTCCCCTTTCCCCCGAAACAATGTTCATAGCAGCACAATTTAAAATAGCCAATTGTTGGGAGCAACCTAGGTGCCCATCAGTAAATGAATGGATCAAAAAACTATGGCACATTTACACAATGGAATTCTGTGCAGCAGAAAGAAAGAAGGAGCTCCTACCCTTTGCGACAGCATGGATGGAACTGGAGAGCATTATGCTAAGCAAAATAAACCAGGCAGTGAAAGACAAATACCCTATGATCTCACCTTTTAACAGGAACCTAAATGACAAAATAAAGAAACAAGCAAAATATAACCAAAGACACTGAAATTGAGATTTTCTTCTTAGTTGGCAGGACAGGGGTTGGGAAAAAGAGAGGGGGGGATAGAGGAAACAAGATTCACAAGCACTGAGGATGGCTGAAGCTGAGTGTCAGGTCTGAAGGAATTGTTTTACTCTGCTCCTTACTTTTCTTTTAAAGATTTTATTTATTCATTTTTAGAGAGAGGGGAAGAGAAGGAGAAAGAGGGAAAGAAACATCAATGTGTGGTTGCCTCTTATGCACACCATTCTGAGGACCTGGCCTGCAACCCAGGCATGTGCTCTGACTGGGAATCTAACTGGCGACCCTTTGGTTCACAGCCTGTGCTCAATTGACTAAGCTATACCATCCAGGGCTGCTCCTCACTCTTCTATGTGTTTGAAATTGTCCATAATAAAAGGTTTGTTTATACATATATATTTTTTGAAGCTGTATTCTGAGATTGATGCATAAAAGCTACTTATACACACAGAGACACAACTATTTCAGATCTGCCTAAAAACCCTCTTCAACACGTAGAATACCCAAAGTATGTTATTAACAGGCTAATTAACACTAACATTTTATCATCATAGCATTATTAGGACTCTCTTTTAATATTCTGCAGAACAGCCTTATAACTAAGTGTTCTAAAAAAGAAAAGATTTCTTTTTTGGAAACTCCCAAATACTATATCTCTGTATCTCTGTCTTGGTAATTCACAGGTATATTATCATATTAAAGCATCTCAGTGGTCCTGCTATACATAAGCCTGTTTATAATTTGATATTTCCAAGTTTAACTGTCTACAGAATCCTACCCCTTTCTATTTGTTTGCTTATTTGTCTTTTTGTATAACATTGTTCACCACTGAGAAATAGCGTGAAGGATAGATACTGGGTTCCACGGAACTCAGTTTGGGAAATACTGGTATGAGCTATACATCACAGAATGCCATATCTCATTGGCTATCCTAGGACTGTCAGGTGCTGTCAAGTAAAATGGTTTCTAGAGGTTCAACAAAAAGGAATCTTAGTGTCTTTGTCTCATGCCTCCTTTGTCCACTTCTCCCTTCTCTTTTTCCTCATGGCCCAACCACCAGCTGCCACACATCTGGAGAAGAGAAGGAGTGACCTCTTGAGCACATCTGCCCATCTCCCCCAGAGGAGAGTGTCTCCAGTTTCTTGAGGATGGAGATGAAGGCTTAGCTCCCCCTCTTTCCTCCTCATAACTGCACATAGCTGGTATGTCAAGCAGGATTTATATCAGTGTCTGGCTCTCTCCAAGGAGAGGTAACATGTGGAATTAAAAATACACATATAGTCATATTTTATATGTTCAACATTCTGATATGATGTAAATAATTTTCCTCTTAGTGAACACCTGAACTTATGTTTCCTCCATGCATTGAAAAAACACTATGAAAAGTGAATAGACTCATCAATTTAGGATTCCCTTGCTCTGGCAGTTTTATTTAAAAATGAATAAAAAGAATGTGATCAAAACTGCTCAAGAAATATCCTGAGAGTCATAGAATGTTGATTCACAGACTCATTTTTTTTTAATTTATCTGTCCACCACGCATTTAGCCACTTCCCCTTCTGCATCTGTCTGCAGCCCAGCCAAAGGCTAACTTGCTCCTTCCTCATCCTTTAGGCAGGCTTTCCTGTGTAAGCAGGCCCAGCGTCTCTGGGATTTGGAATTCCTCCATTCCCCGCACTCCTTCACTTTATCTTCTCTATTCTTTTTTCCTTTCCATCTCTTATCATTTGGAGGGCTGGGAAGAGTTATTAACATTGTGATGATGATAACAAAGATTATTATGATAACAACACTAAATACAGTGTTCCTTAACATCGTTGTTGCCATTGCATCACATTTGTTCCTAAAACTAATAAAAACTTTTGTGTATGTCCGTCCACCGAATAGATATTTTTATTGTTTTGTAGGTAAAGAAACTCAGTCCTTAGAGAAATTAAGCAGTTTGTCTAAGATCACATAGTTTTGATTTTGCTGTAACTAAATCTGTGACCTGTTTAAATTTTCCGCAATGTACCGCAATTCACATTTTCATTATACTTTGGATTCTCAATTTACCAAAAATGATTGTAGTGACGTGATCACACACCCAAGGATTGCTTTTCTTCTTTGTAGGTATAGACATATAGTTTCAAATGTTCATACAGGAATTCTTAGATTTGAAAAACTGCTTCTCTAGCCTTATCTCACTCACATTCCGAAAGCACAGAACTTACAGTTCCTTGAGGAGCTGCACGCTTGCATATCTCAGTGCCTTTGCATAAGCTACACTTGCTGCCTGGAATCTCGACTTTTTCTCTTCTCCTGGATAACTGCTGTCCAGTCTACTTCAGCTTAATCTCCCTTTGTTCTGGAAGCCTTCTTAGACCTCCTTCTTCTTCAGCCAGTTTATGTGGGGGTTCCCCATACCTTCTCATACCCCTTTGGGGTCAACTCCATCTCAGCATTGCTCAGTCTGTGTGTGTAGCTGTCCTTTCTTTATAAAGTGAGCTCCTTCCTTAAGGCATGGACTCGACTAGCATAGTGCTGGATGGATGCTGGTAGGTACTGAGTAAATGTGTGTTGAATTCCTCTAGTGATGAGAAATTTTCTCTAAGAAAATATGATAGAAACTTGAGTTTAAGTTTCTTAAAAGGGTCATTTCTTGCATTTTTTGCTTGTCATAACAGTTTGAATTTCATAGGGGGAGATGGTGTTTTGGGCTGAACCCATCCTAGGAGCCACCATTTGAACTTCCTGACTTTGCTGCTTTTGCCACACCAGATACAGCTCACCATAAAGAGGCCTGCTGTACTTGATTTCCTCTGTAAGGAAGAAAAACAAAATGAAACAAAAGCCTCAATTTATCACAAAATCCAACACAGGAAATCTTGAACAATGGCTCCCAAAGCCAGCTCTTAGTCCCTCAAATCCAACAAAGGCAACTCTTCTTCCTGGATAAAGCAGCTTTGCCAGAATGTGAGGAACATTCACAATGCAGGTTGATGGGCAAGTGACTTTTGCAAACCCACAAGCTAGTCAATGGAGGAGGGACCTTCTGGAGAGTGGATTCATTTAGTTTTGAGTATGGGATGGACAATAACAGAATTACAACATCTTTGGACAATACATATGTTTAAAAACACACCATGAAATCATCAAATGCTTGAAAGGAAGATGGAGGCCCATTGAGTCCTGAATGGTTGTATAGATAGTGAAATACCACTTCTGTCCCTGTTCTTATCTTGTACCTTCCTCTGATTAATTGCTGAGAAAGAGTTCAAGTCTTCACTTTATTTAATAGAGACTTCCTACCATGATGTCTGTTATTGGTTTCATTATTTATTGAACACCCTCTAATTTCATGATAAATTTTAAAATCATTTTCTCTCTTTTCTTTCTTTTGGATTAATTTAGTATTTTTATCATTCCATTTTTATTTTCTAGTATTTTGGAAGCAATATCCTATGTCCATTTTTAAAAAAAATTCTGGGAACCCTAGTGCACTGTTGGTGGGAAAGCAGACTGGTGCAGCCACTGTGGAAAACAGTATGCAATTTCTTCAGAAATTTAAAAATGGAACTTTCTCTTGACCCAGCAATTGCACTGCTGGGATTTTACCCTAAGAACCCTGAAACACTAATTCAAATGAACCTAGGCACCCCAATGTTTGTGGAAGCACAATTTACAATAGCCAAGTGTTGAAAGCAATGTAAAAGCCAATCTGTAAATGAGCAGGTCAAAAACCATGGCACATTTACACAATGGAATACTACACAGCAGAAAGAAAGAGGGAGCTCCTACCCTTTGTGACAGCATGGATGGAGCTAGAAAGCATTATGATAAGTGAAATAAGCCAGGTGGTGAAAGACAAATACCATACAATCTCATCTATAAGCAGAACCTGATCAACAAAACAAATAAGCAAACAAACAATAAACAGATATTGAAATAGAATACAGACTGATGGTAACCAGAGGGGAGGGGAAGGGAGATAACAGGGGAAAGAAGGGGATATACATGTTCCTTTTCATCAAGGAACATGTATAAAGGACCCATGGACAAAGCCAAAGGGGGGTAGGTGATGTGGACCCTGGCTTGTGGGGTCTGCAACATTGTAGATGGGGAAGAGAAATATACACAGACTACCGAGTCCTGTGATGGAAAAGAACGAGGTGCTTTACTCTCAAGAGGAGCCAAAAGCTGTGGCCTCCGCCATGACAGGCCTTTATTTGTTTTCCAGGCACATTATGTGATGGTCCTCATTTTCTATGCACAGGTTCGCTTTAGGTGGTTACCTTTTACAGAAAACAAAGGAGCCTGTGCATCTAATCACATAACAGAAGAAGGATATTTGCAAATGAAAAGGGAAAAGTAGTTGAACCAGTTACACTCATCCTTGGAAGGTTTAGCATGGATTTTAGGAAGTGACTTTGCAGTAAATGTTTGCTGCAAATCAGGGTGAGGGAGTTTTAGCAAAAGCAAGACTCAAAGTGGCCTAGGCCCATTGCAGGCCTGATTCCCCACAGGAGAACCTATCCGTGGAAGTGGGTCCTGTGCATCTCTGAGTGGGAGCTGGGCCCACACCATGCAGAACAGTCTCCTACAGGTAGGATTGATGGTGGGAAGTGAGAGTGGGTAGAACAGGGGGAGGGGGTGGGGAAAAATGGAGACAACTGTACTTGAAAACAATAAAAAACGTAAAGTCAAAAATTATTCAAGAAATTGTAACGAATATTTCATTTCTCAAAATCTAAATTAATTAATACAGTTAGTCTATTCCTGGACAATAGATGAATCTTAAAAACACCTCCATTGACCTTTCTGCCTACTTATATATACATGTTGTAATTTATTTTATTTCTATCTTTTTACCACTCTCTGGCATCATTATTTTGTATTATACAAGCAATGTTTGTTTGGTTTACCCATATGTTCTCAATTTTTATTCTGTTTTTTGTGTTGTTCCTTTTTTAATCACAATACTCCCATCTGGCATTACTTTACTTCTACCTAAAGATTGTCCTTTAGAATTATCTTTATTGAAAATTTGCTCTTAGAGGAGGGGGAGATGGTGACATGGTAGGAGGGAGCAGATTCCACTTCTCCCTACACATGGGAGAAAAACCTAGTAGATCTACAAAGGAACAGAGCAAACAGACAACAATATCACAACATATATGAAAATAGGAAAATAAAAAATTGTAGCGGACATTGAAAAACCAGATGGTAAGGAGAGTGCTTCAGGATAATAAGGGCCCAGGGATCAGGGTGGAGACCAGGGAGGTTGCAGCCCCCAGGCCGGGTGCTCCTGGAATATGCCTCAGGACACTCCGGAGAGAGCTGGGTAAACTGCTCCCTTCCCGGCCGAACAAGAATTGAGCAGCACCTGGGGAGGCCTGGCTGCTTTGAAGCCACAGAGAGGGGAGTGAGGACTAACAGGCAATCACACAGGGGCTGTGAGGACCCATGCATACCCCTGGGAAGAGTGTGCACCCCAGCCTGTGTGACCAAGGGTGGCCTGGCTGTGTGCCCGCGCACACAATGCAGAGAGTGTGGTTTTCTGGAAGACCCAGAGCCCACAGCTGTGAACATGGAAAAGGCATGGGCACTCTGCAGGATCCCTGGTGACCACAGCGGTGAATTCGGGGGAAGTGCACGAACCTCAGGAGACCCAGAGTCCACACCCATGAACCCGGAAAAGTCATGGGCACTCTGCAGGATTCCCAGAACACACAGCTGTGAACACGGGGAAGGCGAGTGCACTTAGCAGTATACCGGGAGTCCACAACCATGAGCTCCGAAGAGCGTGCTTAGGAGGATCCAGATCCCACACCCAGGGCCCTGCGGAGAGGCACCAGACTGGCTCTGGGGAGAACGCAAAGCTAGCCCTGGGGACAGTATACAAGAGGCTGACTGAGTGCTGAACTGGAAGAGAGAAAAGCGACACCAATCGCCTCTCAGCCTGATGAAGCAAGCAAGACCAGAAAAACTGGTTTGATCACTTTGAAATCAACAAGAGGTTTTCTTGTGTTTGATTGTTTGCTTTTGTCTTTTTTTTAAGTAACTTATTTTCTAATTCTTATTATTTTTATATCTCTCAATTCCTTATGCTTTTCTTTCTTTCTAGTGTTATTCCTTCTTCCTTTCTTTCCAAATTTATCTCTTCTTCCTTCCATCTTCTGCCTTTTTCCTTCTTTTTTTTCTTTTTTTTGAACCAGTAAGTTATTGCATATTTGTATTATCATTTTTTCATTTTTCTTACATTTTTTATTTTAATAGTATTTTGGTACTCCACTTTCTGTATAGTCTTCTTTGCTTGGCTGGTTATATTGTATCATTTGACAGGTTTCCCCTCTTATCTCATTCATAGTGTATTGCTAATTTACTATCCTTCATTCGTGTTCCATTAATGCACTACTCAAGGCTCTATACTCCCTAATCTTGTTTTCTAGATCTCATAGATTCTGTCATATGATTGTACCTCTAACATTACTGTAAATAAAAGTTATTCCATACAATTGTAAATACTTCACAACACCCCTCCCAGGTCTTAGCCCACTTCACGGTTTCCTGAACTGTATTACTGTACTGGTTAACTCTATTCTCTCACATACTACACATATTTACTACTCTTTACTTTCACCCTACCTGAGAATCTGACGTCCAAAAACCTCACTGCTTTCTAGATCCAACTCACAATCCTTCCCTGCCCAACAACAGTCTTATCTTCTTTCCATTTTTTTCTAAAAAGTGGCTAGTTGGGTGGGAGATCACGGTTAACACTATATATAGCCAAAGGATCTCCTATCTCTTCTCTACTGGTTGCTATTGTAAATATCATAGAATACTCTCTTGCTGTTTTAAACTATTTTGCCTTACCTCTCCAACTGAACACAAAAAAGAGTAGGTGGAAGCTGTGAACACCAGGATACTGGAGGAAGACTGAACCAATGAAACTCACAGGTATTTTACCACAGAAGTTCACACTATAACCCAAGGAACCAGGATAGATCAATTAAAGAAGCTCAGGCTAACAAGAAGAGTCTCAACAACAATGAGAAGACAAAGAAACAATCCCCAAATGAAGGGAAAGGAGGAAGCCTCAGAAAGAATGTTAAATGAAATAAAAGCAACTCAACTATCAGATATTGAGTTCAAAGAAATGATTATCAGAAAGCTCAACAAGCTCACAATGAAAGAAACTACAAGAGCTACCAGAAACTACAGGGAAACTACAATGAACTCACTGTAAACTATATCAACATGAGAAAGGAAATAGAAATTATTGACATGGGCCAAGAGAAAATGAAGAATACAATTTCTGAACTGAAGAACACAGTGGAAAGAATCAAAAGCAGGATCCATGAAGCAGAAGATCAGATCACCAAATTGGAGGACAAAGTAGAAAAAAACACTCAGAAAGAGCAAGAAAAGGAAGAGGCTCAGAAAGAATGAAGAGGAATTAAGAGAAATGCAAGACAATATGAAACATAATAATATTCATATAATAGGGATACCAGAAGGAGAAGAAGAGCAAGACATAGAAAACCTCTCTGATGGAAGACTGATGGAAAACTTCCCTAATTTGATGAGAACAAGTCACACAAATCCAGGAAACAGAGAGAGTCCCAATCAAGAGGAACCCAAAGAAGCCCACCCCAAGACACATCATAATTAAAATGGCAAAATTTCAAGACAGAAGACAATCTTAAAGGCAACAAGGGAGAAACAGGAAGTAACAGAAGGGAGTCCCAATAAGGTTAGCTGCTGACTTCTCAATGGAAACACTCCAAGACAGAAGAGAATGGCAAGAAGTATTCCAAGTAATGAGAACCAGAGGTCTGCAACCAAGGCTACTCTACCCAGCAAGGCTCTCAATCAAGATAGAAGGACAAATAAGAAGCTTCCTGGACAAAGGAAGTCTAAAAGAATACACCTCCACCAAACCAGCTCTGCAAGAGATGCTAAAGGGACTGCTTTAAGGAAAGGAAGGAAAAGAGGGAGGGGGGAGAGCAAGAGGAACACAGGTATGTAAATGGCAATGAATAAGTACCTATCAATAATAACCTTAAATGTAAATAGATTAAATGCTCTAGTCAAAAGACATAGAATAGCTGAACAGATAAGAAAGCATGACCCACACATATGCTGCCTACAAGAGACCCACATCGGGATGAAAGACCCACAGGCTGAAAGTGAAAGGCTGGAAACAAATTTACCAAGCAGACAGACAGGGAAAAAAAGCCGGGGTAATAATATTCATATCAGACAAAATCACCTCCCAAAAAACATCCATAAAGAGAGACCCAGAAGGTCACTTCATAATACTCAAGGGAAGAATCCACCAAGAAGACATAAATATTGTAAATATATATGCACCCAACATAGAGCACCCAAATACATAAAGAAAATCTTAGAGGATTTCAAGAAAGAATTGACAGCAACACAATTATAGTGGGGGATTTTAACACCCCATTGTCAAAAATGGACAGATCTTCCAAACAAAACATCAGCAAAGATACTGTGGCATTGAACAATGCCCTAGATGAAATGGATTTCATTGATATATATAGAGCCCTTTATCCCAAAGAAGCTAAATACACATTCTTTTCAAATGCACATGAGACATTTTCAAAGATAGACCACATGATAGGACACAAAACAAGTCTCAACAAATTCAATAAAATTGAAATTATACCAAGCATTTTCTCCGATCACTAGGGACTGAAACTAGAAACCAACCCCAAGGAAAAAAACCCAAAACACTCAAAATCATGGAGATTAAATAGCATGCTATTAAACAATGAATAGGTCAAGAATGAAATTAGGGAAGATATCAAAAAGTTTCTCAAAACAAATGAAAATGAACTCACAACAATCTAAAACTTATGGGACACAGTGAAGACAGTCCTGAGAGGGAAGTTCATAGCCATACAGGCCTACCTAAAAAGGTAGAAACATTTCAGACAAACAACCTAACCCTACATCTACAAGAACTCAGGGAACAACAACAAAGACAGCCTAGAGCAAGTAGGAGGAAGGAAATAACCAAGATCAGAGCAGAATTAAATGACATAGAGACTAAAGGCACAATTCTAAGGATCAATAAATCCAGGAGCTGGTTGTTTGAAAAGATAAACAAAATCGACAAGCCTTTAAGCAGACTCATCAAGAAAAAAAGAGAGAAGACCCAAATAAACACAATCAGAAATGAAAGAGGAGAGATTACAACTGATACCACAGAAATACAAAGGATTGTAAGAAATTACTATGAAGAACTGTATGCCAAGAAGTTTTAAAAGCCTTGTGAAATGGACAAATTTCTAGAAAAATATAATCTTCCAAAACTCAATGAAGAAGAAGCAGAAAGCCTGAACAGAGCAATAAGAGCAGATGAAATTTAAGTAATAATAAAAAAACTCCCGACATACAAAAGCCCTGGACCAGATGGTTTCACAGGAGAATTCTACAAAACATTTAAAGAAGATGCTAACCCTTATCCTTCACAAACTATTCCAAAATATCCAAAAGGATGGAAGATGCCCAAACTCTTTTCATGAGGCCAGCATCATCCTAATTCCAAAACCAGATAAAGACACAACAAAGAAAGAAAACTTCAGGCCAATATTGCTGATGAACATAGAGGCTAAAATCGTCAACAAAATATTGGCAAACTGCACCCAACAATACATAAAAAAGATCATCCACCATGACCAAGTGGGATTCATCCCAGGGATTCAAGGATGGCTCAATATTCCCAAATCAGTAAATGTAATACATCACATAAACAAAAGAAAGACAAAAATTACATGATCATATCAATAGATGCGGAAAAAGCATTTGACAAGGTACAGCATCCATTTATGATAAAAACACTCAACAAAGTGAGAATAGAGGGAGCATTCCTCAACATAATAAAGGCCATATATGAGAGACCTACAGCCAACATCATACTCAATGGGCAAAAACTAAAATCTTTTCCACCAAGACCGGGAACAAGACAAGGGTGTCCACTTTCAACAGTTTTATTCAATATAGTATTGGAAGTTTTAGCTACAGTGATCAGACAGGAAAAGGAAATAAAAGGCATCCAAATCAGAAAGGAGGAAACAAAACTGTCATTGTTTGCAAATGACATGACAGTGTACATAGAAAATCCTATAGACTCTACCAAAAAACTGCTTGACCTAATAAATGAATTTGGCAAGACAGCGGGATACAAAGTCAATATCCAGAAATCAAAGGCATTTTTGTACACCACCAATGAAATAGCAGAAGCAGAAATCAAGGAAAAAATCCCATTTGAAATAGCAAAAAGAAAAATAAAATACCTAGGAATAAACCTAACTGAAGAGATAAAAGACCTGTATTCAGAAAACTATATAACACTGAGGAAAGAAATCAAGGGAGACACAAACAAATGGAAACATATACCATGTTCATGGATTGGAAGAATTAATATCATTAAAATGTCCATACTACCCAAAGAGATTTACACATTTAACACAATACCTATTAAAGTACCAATGGCTTATTTCACAGACATAGAACAAATGCTTAAAAAATTTATATGGAACCATAAACAACCCCAAATAGCTGCTGCAATTTTAAGAAGGGTAAAGTAGGAGGGATCACAATACCTGACACTAAACTATACTACAAGGCCACGGTAATCAAAACAGCCTGGTACTGGCATAAAAACAGGCACATGGACCAATGGAACAGAACAGAGAGCCCAGAAATAAACCCAAGTCTCTATGGTCAATTGATATTTAACAAAGGAGGCAGCAACATAAAATGGAGTAAAAATAGCCTCTTCAACAAATGGTGCTGGGAGAACTGGACAGCTACATGCAAAAAAATGAAACTAGAACACCAATTTACACCTTATACAAAAACAAATTCAAGATGGATAACAGGCTTAAATATAAACCATGACACCATTAAAGTACTAGAGGAGAACATAGGTATGAATATCTCAGATACATCATGCAAAAACTTTTTTCCTGACATGTCCCCTAGAGCAAGAAACATAAAGGGAAGAATAAACAAATGGGACCTCATCAAAATAAAAAGCTTCTGTACAGCTAAAGAAAACAGTATCAAAATAAAAAGAGAATCTACTGTATGGCAGAACATATTTTCCAATGATACCTCAGACAAGGGCTTAATCTACAAAATATATAAAGA
>PVIA01013391.1:0-32350 GCA_004024845.1 Tonatia bakeri | reverse complement strand
TTTCATGTGATTTTGGATCTTCTGTATGTCCTCCTTGGAGAAGTGTGTGTTCAAGTCCTTTGCCCATTTTTTAATTGGGTTGCTTGTCTTCTTAGAGTATAATCGTGTAAGTTCTTTATATATTTTGGAGATTAAGCCCTTGTCTGAGGTATCATTGGCAAATATGTTTTCCCATACAGTTGATTCTCTTTATTTTGATACTGTTTTCTTTAGCTGTGCAGAAGCTTTTTATTTTGATGAGGTCCCATTTGTTTATTCTTTCCTTTATGTCTCTTGCTCTAGGGGCCGTGTCTGTAAAAAAGTTTTTGCGTGATATATCTGAGATTTTCCTACCTATGTTCTCCTCTAGTACTTTAATGGTGTCACGATTTATATTTAAGTCTTTTATCCATCTTGAGTTTATTTTCGTATAAGGTGTAAGTTGGTGTTCTAGTTTCATTTTTTTGCATGTAGCTGTCCAGTTCTCCCAGCACCATTTGTTGAAGAGGCTATTTTTACTCCATTTTATGACGCTGCCTCCTTTATCAAATATCAATTGACTGTAGAGACTTGGGTTTATTTCTGGGCTCTCTGTTCTGTTCCATTGGTCCATGTGCCTGTTTTTATGCCAATACCAGGCTGTTTTGATTTCCGTGGCCTTGTAATATAGTTTAGTGTCTGGTATTGTGATCCCTCCTACTTTACTCTTCTTTTTCAATATTGCAGTAGATATTCGGGGTCGTTTATGGTTCCATATAAATTTTTGAAGTGTTTGTTCTACGTCTGTGAAATAAGCCATTGGTATTTTAATAGGTATCGCGTTGAATGTGTAGATTGCTTTGGGTAGTATGGACATTTTAATGATATTAATTCTCCCAATCCATGAACATTTATCCTGTTTTCTTACTAGTAAAAAGAATAAGTATCTCTTTATTTCCATTTTAAGTAAATTATTAATAATTAGCATTTTATTAAAGTATTTTGATGGCTAAAATGGTAAATTTATGTATATTTTACCACAATTTTTAAAAAGTATTTTGAATCTTCTTAACAATAAGTACTGTATAGCTACAGAAAAGTAGTATTTTATGTAATTAACTCAAATACAGAGGTAGGCAAGGGAGTCAGTACCAGATGGATACGTTTAAATAATAAAGATGTATATACTGCCCTGGCTGGTGTAGCTCAGTGGATTGAGCATGGGCTGCGAAACAGGCATCACAGATTCGATTCCCAGTCGGGGCACATGCGTGTGTTGCAGTCCACAGCCCCAGCAACCACACATTGATGTTTCTCTCTCTCTCTCTCTCTCTCTCTCTCTCTCTCTCTTTCTCCTACCCTTCCTTCTCTAAAAATAAAATAAATAAAATCTTTTAAAAAGATGTATACACCATCTCTTTTTTATTGCTGTTTTTATTTAATTTTCTCAAAGTTACTTCACATATCAACTAGCTTCATACTTGGAAATATTTTTTATATTTATATTTTGCTAGCAGTTAAATATTACATCTTCCTATTAATCATTACCCTATTTTTAGGAGACTTAAATTAGGTAGTAGTGTCATCAGCATTATAGGATCATTCAGATCTACATAACTAAAAAGGGAAGACTGATGCCTTTCCTTTGTCATATGAAATGAGACCCTTAGTAAGATCAGTTATTATATTATTGTAGATGTGGTAGGAATGGGAAGGAATAGAGAGTGGCATTCCTATTCACATATATTGGCAATAATAGGTTAAAATAGAGAAATGAATTTAGAAATATGTGCATTATAACAAATATTTTTTTGCGATACTGATACAGTGTGAATTTTAAAAATATCGGCCCTGGCTGGCGTAGCTCAGTGGATTGAGCGCGGGCTGCGAACCAGGCATTGCAGATTCGATTCCCAGTCAGGGCACATGCCTGGGTTGCAGGCCATGTCCCCCAGCAACCACACATTGATGTTTCTCTCTCTCTCTCCCTCTCCCTTCCCTCTCTAAAAATAAATAAATAAAATCTTAAAAAAAAAAAACAGTTGAAAATAAAAAATATATATATCAGAAAGTTACTATAGACCTGAGAATGGAATATATCTTCTTCTGAGAGAAGATAGTTAAATTTACTTAGAATTGTGTTGCTTTTTTGTTTTTTTAAGTACACAACTATTATTTGGTGTTGTTTGAGTATCATTTTCTGGAGAGAGATGACTGAAACAGATGATTCTTTGAAGTTGGAATACGATTACCATGGGCTATTAGTTTTTGAAGATCAGTGAGCTTATATAGTTGAAAATGCTTTGAAAAGTATAAGGCACTATATTAATTTCAGAATTTAAGGTGATCTTTTCACTACTAGGTCATTCTGTAAGTATTCTTGAAAAGAAGTGATTGTTTTTAAAACTATACTGTGAAACACACTTAAGCAACAGCATCTGCCCCTTGGAAGAGGATGTAGAAGAGGATGTGGAAGACTTGGTTTGGAGGTGGGAATGAAACTCACTTTTTATTGAAACTTCACAATGTAGAAGTGAATTTTAGGCTCATTCTTCCTCAGTGAAAACCATCACCAAAAATTAACTTAAAGATTAATGATTGGAAGATGATTTTTCTGGGCTTGGTACTTTCTCCCGACCACCCATGTTGTTCACAGATTGAAGATAATCTTTGTGTGTAACACATTAGTTTGTGGTGTAGAATTGCTAACCCTTTAAAAATTCTTTAAATGAACCTCTTCGGAGCAAGTTGACACTACTACTCTGAGAGCACATTTTGGGACCAGTGTATAAAGGCAGGAGGAACACATTTCACCTGTTACATCTATGTATAGAATCTGTATATAATACTTACTAATGTGGAACATTCTGATTTGTTCTTAATCATTTTGGCTTACATAAGAAAATGAAAAGAATGTGCTCTTTTGGACGCCCTGGGTTAGTTGCAACTTAACCTCTACTGTAGACATGGACCTGTGACAGAATCCTGCAAAACATGTTGAATAAGAATAAAATAATACAAATAGAACTTGCCTTGTGGTAACACAGGAAATCTCAATTAAATCTTAATCTGTTCCATCAAATATTTTACAAGAAGCAGATCACTTGGTTTTTACTGGAAGTTTCATGTTTGAAAAGAACCCTTATTAAAGTCAGCGGCATCTAAAATCCAAAGACAGTACAAATAATAAACATTTCATAGCTTTCCTTTTCATTTAATAAAATTTATCTCAATGGTGTTTGTCACAAAAATTGAGTAAACCATGGCTGGATATGTCTTAGGACCAGTAATTTGACCTCTATGGAGCTTTCTTTGCATTTGAAAAGTGTTATCTAGGATCCCTTCAAAATCTGTCTAGGATCTGTTGTGTGTGGGCCAGGTTATAGTTCTAAGAAAATTACTTTAGATAGCAAACACCAGAGAAAACATCCAGTTTTATACCAGGAGGGATTTAATTTTATACAGTCATTCTTAGCAAAAGTGAATAAATTCATGACTTCAGTGGAGTTTAGTTTCTAGCCAGTTCTGATGATTCAAATTTGAGAACAGCAAGTGAACTTAGTGAGTTAGTCATACACTTATATATTAGAGTTCAGTTGCTGAGAAGTTACACATTTCTTCTGTCTTGCTTTTCAGGAGAATATTTGAAATTCCCCTATGAAAATAGACATTCCTGCCATTGGAAATTAACGTTATATGCAACATGAAATTTTTCTTCATGTGATGTTACATTGGAAGCCGTGTCCTTTCTTTGACAAAAAGCACTCCTCATACTCTTCAGGAAAAGTTAATCATAACTGGGAAGATAAGAGAAGTAAAAACGAAAATAAACCTTTTATTTTTACGAAATTAATGATAAGTAATACACATTTTGAAGAGGGAATTAACTCCTTCTTTGAGTCTGAGATGGGTTTGAAAAGCCCCATAGAGGAAGTGAAATTTTAGCTGTACCTACAGGATTTAGATCAGTGCTTCTCAACTTTTCCTTTCCCTGACACCCCCAATATGCCACAAGAATGTGGCTTAGGATAAAGGTAGTGGTGATTTGAGAGGTGACTTAAAAAATACCTCACAGTCTGATGTATACTCCTGGAGGAACCTCATTCCTTTGCAAACCTTTGATTTAGGAGGAAAATATTACAGCAAGGGGGGCAAGATCATCAGATATGTTTTTGTTGAGAGGGAGAGGCATGTCACACTTAGTATCACATTTAGGGAGTTATTTAGGGAGCTCTAATGTGAATATCCTTTCAAAATCTAATCTAAGAGTTACTTTATATTTTCTTTGGGGAAATTCAGCAAGGTAATGGGGGTTGCCAGACTACATGTCTTATCTTCTGTGGAGTGAACAGCAGGATAAATCTAGGAAACACTCTTTTGGATAGTATATATGGGCTGTTTAATATTACTTCTTAATATATGGAAATTTAACTGCAGAGTTTTAACATACTTGTCTAACATTTTTTTCTGTCTTCTAATAATTTGAAGATGGATATTGAAATGATACAAACAACAAGTATAACTGCCCTGTTCTCTTTTTTGGTGCAGTGTGTGTGTGTATGTTGAGACTTAAGAAACTAGTCACAAAGTTTAGTCTCAATTAACAAATTCTCACCTGATAAAATTGGAGGTGTGACCTAATATATTCACTATCTGTTCAGTGGTGAATGATTGAATTTTGAGTCTTATGAAGTGATGTTATTGATCACTGTTTTCAAATAACACCCAACCATTGGGATTTCAAGACCTTTTAGAGCATATAATATAAAGTGTATATATGAGGTCTGTCCAGAAAAAGCCCAGAGAACGGTTTGCTGACATCATGTCACCTGGCAGCCAAGGAGAGAGGACTGGAATGTGCATGCAAGAATAATGACAACTTCACTGTACTAATCAGTGGGGCAGTAGACGCTCATTGATTGAACATGTGTACTGTGTGGCTGTCGCATTTAAAATGACTGAGCAATTACAGCAATGAATCTGCATCCAATTTTGCATTAAGCTTGAACATTCCTCCATGGAAACTATTTGGATGATTCTGAAGGCCACAGCTATGGGTAGCTGGTGATTGACAACTTCATCTTGACAGTGTGCCCATTCATGCATCACATCTTGTGCCAGTTTTTTGGTGAAACATCAAATCACCCAGGTGGCTCAGCCCTGCTACAGCCCACATTTGGCGCCTTGTGACTTCTGGCTTTTCCCAAAACTAAAGTCACCTTTGAAAGGGAAGAGATTTCATACAGTTGACAAGATTCAGGAAAATAACAATGCGACAGCTTATGGCAATTGGGAGAACTGTATGAGGTCCCAGGGTGCCTACTTTGAAAGGCACTGAGGCATCATTATCCTGTGTACAGTGTTTCTTGCACCTTGTATCTTCTTCAATAAATATGTCTATTTTTCACATTTCATGGCTGGATACCTTCTGGACAGACCTCATATATTCTAACTTGTAGAGAAGTTGGAACATAGTAAATAGAGATAGTAGGTTGTGTATAAAGATAAGTATCTGCTTTATTTCTTACTATTCCTTTATCATAGCATTCAAACTGGACATCTTCCTTGCTGTTTTTAAAGTGTACCACAGTTCTGCCTTAGGTCTGTAGTGCTTGTTCTTCCTCTGCCTTTTTCTTTGAGTACCTGCATGGATTGCTCTCCTACACTTGAGATCTCAGCTTAGAGGTTATTTTTCAGCAAGGCTTTGACTGATTTTTTACTTTAAAATAACAAAACCACTTCCTAAATACATACTTTGCCCCAGCATCCATTATCTCCTGTCTCAGTTTTTCTTTTTTCTCCAGTGTATTTATCATTATCTCATACACTATATATTTCTTTTGTTCCCTGTTTCTCCCCAGCTAAACCTTATGAAAAGGACATTTATCTATTTTGTTAACTTCTATATCCAGGAACATAGAATAGTGTCTGGTACCTGGTAAGCGTTAAATAAATACTTGTTTCATGGATGAATAAATGGATCAGCAAATCAGTGTTTCTTTCTTCTCCTTCCCCTTCCTCTCTCTAAAATCAGGTTTTTAAAGATTTTATTTGTTTATTTTTATACAGAGGGGAAGGGAGGGAGGAGGAAAACATCAGTGTGTGGTTGCCTCTTGAGTGCCCCCTGCTGGGGACCTGACCCGCAACCCAGGCATGTGCCCTAACTGGGAATTGAACCAGCGACCCTGTGGTTTGCAGGCCAGCACTCAATCCACTGACACATACCAGCCAGGGCTAAAATCAGTTTTTTAAAAAAGTGGCAAATATCCTTGTCTACTTTCTTCCATCTGTTCCCATACTACCTACTGCCACCATCCTCACGTCTGGCTACTTCTAACTAACCCAGCTTCCCTCCTGTTACAGAGTAATCTCATGTCTGATAAAACTCATCATTCAGTAGACACCAAATAAATATTTAAATCTCTGCTAATACTCTTTCCTAGGTAGCAGATAAGTCCAAAAATCAAAAATGGCAATAAACTGGCAACCTCACTCTTATTCTTGAATTATAGGTATCCACATTTCTAAACTAATCTTGTTGATGTGATGAAAAGAGCCAAGAGCCTAGAAATAGAGACCCAGAGTTCTTCTATTCTGTATAATTTTAGACAAATACTTCTCTGTATTTCAGTTCCTGAATCTTAAAATGACAATGATATTTACACTTATTGCCTCAAAGGAACAAGTAAACAATAGATGTGACTATGTTTGGAATGGTATTTAAAACTCTTAAATACAAGGTAGTATTCCAGACCGCATTTTACGACTATCAAGTACTTTTAAACAGTCAAAGCCACTAAGTGGCTTTCAGTCCTTTTCTTCTGTTTGGATACATGTTGGAAAATAGAGTTCCATCTCACATCCCAATTATATAAAGCTCTGTGTCAAGGAGTGATAACCTACCACATTTAATAAGTGCTATGTCTTATGAAAAAACAACACAAAATAAATTCTAGAGCTGTAGAGACTTGGAACGTTTTCTGTATTCTGACTGAATTTTTCTAGAGTTTGAGATTTAGGAAATTGTTTCTCTATTGATTTTGTCATTTAGACTCCTGCATAAATAAACATCACTGCTTGGAAACGTTTTAATGAAATTTCCTTTCTGTTATTCAGTGAGAAAATACATTTAGATATTTAGGTAATAGAGACTGTTAGGGATCTAACATCTTTCAGAATCTTGCTAAACTGAGAAAAGGACTCATACTTCATTCATCTGAAGAGAATAGTGACTCAGTATTTGAGTTGTCACTGGATTTGACAAACCTAACCCAGCTATCATGTTAACAGTAAAAACATGTTTGTGTTTGACTTGGTGAAGTTTAAAATACATATAGTGGTTTTAAGAGCCACTTTGCCTATTTTTTTAAGTTAAGGGAAAGGGCAAAAGGCTGCTATAAAATAGCTTATCTTAAGGGACAGTCTAAGTGGAATTCCCCATTCTGGTTTCAAAATCAGCTGACTGTTTAAACAACTTTTCATCTTTTATCATTAAAGTTGTCAAGGATCGTGCTTTAGCTGATAAATGTAAGCTCTTTCTACCAAAGCTTCCAACTACTTCTGGTGTCTATCCTGAAATAAAACAAAAAAGGAAGTAACATACCATAGCTCATATAATAAACAAATAGTATTCAACAACCACCTGAGAAGTCATAGAAAAGATGATAGCACACATGCCCCTCTCCCCTTTTTCTAATTCCTTCTACTCCAGTAAAAGTGTTCCCCATAAGAGTCAAGAAAGGACTAAGCAGTGAGAAGAGACAGTTGTGTCTCTGAGTACTAGTCTAATTTTACTGCTTTGAAGACTTGAAAACACAGACCACTGCTTTGGCAGTGTTGTTAATTTCACCTAGGTCACTCCTCTGCATATGCTTTGCCAAGGTCTCCACTCTCTTCCATATTGCTAAATCCAATGATGAGTTCTTAGTTCTCACCCTGATTTTCAGCAACATTTGGCGTGTTGGTTGGTCTATCGTCAGTGAAACACTGAGTTTCTGGTATCTTCTTTCCTCCTTTGTTCTCTTGGTTTTCACTCTTCTCAGTTCATTGCACTTCCATCTTTCAGGCCCCAAATCTTTTGAGTCATCTTTGAGGCCTCTCTCACTCCCAATGTGTCTGCAGGTTCTGTTGGTCCACTTTTAAATGTATCTAAAATTTTCCTATTTCTGGTCTCACTACCATCCTCTTTCACCTGTATTTTTGCATTAACCTCCTAACTAGTCTCTCAGCATCCACTCTTACCCCAATAGAATTATCCTTGTCACAAGAAACAAGCCAGATGGTGTCATTCTTACGGTCACAACCGTCTAGTGTTTTCTTTTTTCACTCATTTTTAAATGGTCTTTCGGGCCCTATGCAGTCTGTCTGTGTACTGTTCTGACCTCATTCTCCTCTCCCCCTTGCTTACTCTACTTGAGCCACACTGGCCCCCTTGCTGTTCCTAGAACATACCAAGAATATTCCTTCTTCCCTCAGAACCTTTGCCCTCTGCCTGGAGCACCCTTCCTCCAAATAACTACCTATGTCACTCATTTGCTCATTGCTTTGAAGTCTTTGCTTAAATGTCATCTTCTCAGATGTGTTCAATGAGACTTTCCCTGAGCACTCTAAAATATAAAATTACAGTATCCCCTTGCTTTATTTTTTATCTCCAGAACTTACTATCTTCTAATATACTGTAACTCTAATGTATTACAGTTACTAACTTCGATTGTTCGCTCTTCGGATCCCAGACCAGAAGTGTAAACTCTTGGGCAGTTTTTGTCTGTTTTGTTTATTAGTGTATCCCCAGTACCTAGAATATAGTGGATGCATAGTTCCTCTTTACTGAACACATGAGTGAATCATTTATTTGAAAAAAAATGGAAGGGGAGGAAAGCCATCCCAAGTTAAGAATATAATATTCCATGGAGCATTGTGTTTCACTATCAAATAGGAATCTTAGTGTTGAACTGTTTTGAAGTGATTTCATCATTTCCCTTGTATGTAACAACAACAAAACCCTAATCTTTTACCTAGTCTTTATTTTTAGCTCATTTTTAAAATAAATAATAAATCCCTGGAGATTTCTTCTTACCAACAAGAAAAGTCAAAGTCACATCTCGTATTCTGTTTGATTCTATGAAATAGAATAAATGTTATTTTTCCAGTTTGTATAAGATTTCAATATTTCTTATAACTGTGATTTTAGTTAAATTTAATAAGACATTAACATAGAACTATCTCCTGTTTGGGTAGCAAATACTAAATTCCTTAAGAAGCCTAAATTTTAGTTGAGAAGTCAAGCACAAAAAAAGACAAAACTAAGTTCTAATTAGTTGAAGTGAAATATAGGCTGTATACTATTGTGCTCTAAGAACTTAAAGGTAAGCTAGGAGATCTTGAAGGAGATGGGCCTCTGTAGATAAATGGGCGGAGAGCTAGTGAGAGGAGAGGAAACAAAGAATCAGTCTGAAGTTGTCTGTTTTCTTCTCAGCAGTATCCCTAGAACTTGGAAGGGTCACACACATAAGTCTGTTTACTTACCGAATGGATGAATGTGATAGTGAGAGCGTAGTGCCCTACATGATCATGAAAACAGGTAGGCCAATTGAGTACGAGTCTGTGCTGGAAAAACAAATGCACAAAGATGTTTCCTGGAGTTAACTCTGGAGTGTTTCAATGCCAGGATAAAGATTTCAGGCCAATTTGGTTAAGTGTTTGCAGTCCAGCTCGCATCCCAATAGGACTTTATGCAAGGATGAGACTGTAGCTGCATCTGTGCTGTCTAGTATAATTCTAGTGTAATAGTCACTAGCCACATGTGAACTGTAGCTAGTGTGACTGAGAAGCTGATTTTTAAATTTTATTTAATTTTAATTTAAATAGCCACCTGTAGTTAGTGGCTACCATATTGAACAGTGCAAGATAATATTGGATAATTTGGAGACTGAGCAGACTAGGATTAAGAGAACAAATGTAGACTTTTAGAGTAAGCCAGCCATTAATAATGAAAAGCAAGAATGACCATTATTTAGAAGGAGGGATCAACAGAATTTAATAAAAATCAGTTGAAAGGTTTGTATTTTAAGCCAAGACTGTGGGTAATATGGAGTAGAATTGTTAAGAAAATGGAATATTTGGAACAAGCTGAAGGGTGGTTTATTGGTTTGGATGTAAGTTCAAATATGAGTATGTCTTTGGTGAATACAGAATGGCTAAGTAGAGAGATTTTTGTATTTGGAAATAATGAATTTGGGGTTAGGAAATAGAGAATGGTGGTGGTATTAGTCCTTGAAGTCATGACTAGAAGGAAGAGTTTTGAGCAAGTAGTAAAGGAATGAAGGTGGCAATTAGTGTCAGCTGCCAAAGAGAAATTAAAGATGAAGACTGATTGAATTTACAGCTATAAATTTAGAGAGGATTGTTTTCCAATCCATGCATTTTACAAATAAGGAGTGTTGCTCAGTCATGTAAAATTAAATGCTTAAATATATACACAATTTGTTAATTAATGTCAGATTGAGAGCTTGAACCTAAATTCTGCCAACCCCTTCAATTTATTGCTTTCCCATTGTGTTGACAAAACAGTAAAATCTTACTAAGAAATATAAGTTCAGTAGAGTAAGGTGGAAGCTAGATAACAATGATAAGAAAGCGATATATGCAGTGGAGAAGTGGAAATAGTAAGTGTGGGCAGCTTCCTTTGAGAAGCCTGGCAGTGAAACGAAGAGATGAAATGAGATACACTTGGAAGAGGCAGTAAGATCAAACCAAAGTTTTCTTGGTTCAGAAATATCATTGAATAAATTGCTCTGGCATGACAGGCAGGGATGAAAGTGACAAAATGTTACTATCTTCCTCTTACTGCTGCCTAGAAAGATGAAGCTAACTGACTCGAGAGTGTAGGACATATCATCCGTGGAGCCGAAAATAGGCCTTAGATCTACTGAAACTATTTAATGACCAAATCTTTTGATTGTGTGTGTATGCAGGAAAACTCATGTCTTACTGCACATTTTTCCGTTTTGGTTTAAGGTATAGATTGTGTGATTGGCATTTTACTTGAAAATTTATGACTTTATAATATTTCTTGTTATTCTTTAGGCTGCTTGATCTGCTAAGATATAAAAGAAATTCAGAGAGGCATGTCTTTAGCAGGAAGACTTTAAGTAGGTTCTCTTTATATTTTTTAATTACCTACCCCCCACTCCTTGAGGACATTTATCATGATATTAAAGAACCATCTGTTTTGTAAATTAAATGTGCCACAAATGTGTCAGTTATATCTCAATAAAGCTGGGGTCGGAGAAGGAGAAGGAGAAATCCTGATTCCTCCACACCCTAAAAAGCTACCAGAAATAATACTTTTTTTATATCTTTAAAATATAATGTGATATTGGAAAGGTAATTTTTGGGGGAAATGGTAAATACAGATGATGATAATGCAACCTGGAGAAAGAGGAAAAAAATAAGATTGTTAGGGACCCGGGAGATTATTTTATATTATGGTTGTTATTAGAAAAAATGATCTTAAGAGACTTCCTTTGCTTTAGCTCTATGTGGAAAATTAAATGTTAAAATATAAAAGATCTTTTAATTTTTCAATGATGCCTTAGCAATAAGATTAGACAAGGGAGTTTAAAGCTGGAAATTACATCTTGGTGTTTAATACCTGCTATCAACTAACTCATTTCTCAGAGCACGTGACCCCACTCTTCCTTGGTTTGCTGTTAGGTAGTCTCTGTATTATGGTAGAGAATGTTGTGCTTCTGCTGTAAGTCACTGAATTCCAGTGGAGCTGCCAAATCAAGATACAGTTGTTTAATGCAAGATTTTCAAGGAAAAAAACCACCCATAAGTTCTAAAACAAAACCCAGTTAGGACGGATTTAAGCTGTTTTAATAACTGTTTTTAAAAGGATCATACTACCTTGAGAAAGCAGTGTGCTTCTGAAAATTATGCTGTTCTACATGAAGATCAGATATTATGAAATTCCACCTATATTGAAAAAAGTAAATGAAAAATTATCTTTGACCTTGTTTCATCAAAGAGTAAACAAAGGCACAAACACAGATGCATAGTGATACAATCATGATTAGGATGTGTTTCTTGCTTTTCAAATTCATGTTCTTTTGGTCTTAATATTAAATGAAAACATTGCTTTGTGTTTAAATTTTGAATTGGTTAGTTTGTATTCCAGACCCCAGTCTATTCATATACTCTACTAAAAAGACTGTTTACCTAAAAATATTGAGGAACTTAAATGTTATAGTTTGTTTTTAGAATAGTTAGGTTTAGAAGAATGTGTCTTGCTTACTTTTTGCTTGCTAAGCAGGGCCTTGAGCCCTGCTGCCCACATGTCTAACAAAATAATTAGCTAGTCTGTTAGAGAAGAAGAAAAGAGAAGCAAGGAAAATAATTTTCCTTTGGCCAGAAGATAAAACTGGAGCCTTGATAGTTAGGATTTAGGCAGCAACTAAACAGAGGGAAATCAATGGAAAGTAGTGTGTGCTGGTAGGAAGGAGGCATTTGGTTGGGGTTTGGATTGCAAGGCATGCAAAACAAAGGTTTCTGTTGGTTGATGGTATTTCAGCCTCATGTTCCCAGTTGGAATTTAAGTGAGAAATACTGTGGTATTTTTCTCTTGTTGAGTGTTTCTGAGGAATATATGTTCTTCCAGCTCCCTCTACTTTTGTTTATTTAAAAACAGGTAAACTTCTTTGACTCTCATGGAGATAACCAAAGCATATAATCTGACAGAATGAAAGCACCAAAAATGAGATGTAACTGGCCTGCAATACTACTGTACTAGTTTTAGAAAAGTCAGAAAGTCTTGTTCTGGAATAAGATACGCCAACTAGCTTGTTTTGAGGGGGAAGCAGGTATGAGGTCTTTCTCTGAGTCATATTTGAGGAGGTGGGAAACTAAATGAATAGCTGTGCACTGAAGTGAGTCTGTTGGCCTATTTTAAGTCAGTTAAATGTTTCTGTGCCTGTGCTGAAGCCAAACTGGAATCTTGGGAAAAAACCTTGAGATGGTACCTTTCAGTAGTTTCCCCTTAAAGAATTCCCCTTTTGCTCGTTTTAGTATTCTCAGAATACATATACATTGTTAAAATCAGTTCTCCTGGGAAGATTACTATAAATTGCTATATAACGTGCTGTTATTTTTTTGTGCATTTTTTTCATCAGGGAAAGATTGTTTTATAGTAGCTGTGATTTATTGGGTGCCTATTGTACTCAGCACTTTACGAACAAGATCTCATTTAATCCTCTTGGCTAGTTAAGATTCAGATTGAGACTTGCTCATAGCACATTTAGAGGAAATTGTATTAGTCTTTGAACATTCATTAGTGTTTCATCTGTTTCCTTGTTTAATTTTATGTCCCATCTCCTAACGTGCTAAATTAATGTTTCTTGGACATATATCCGACTTTTTTGACTATATACTTCTTCTTAATGCTGAGCTGCTTTTCTAAGAAAGCATGCTCTTCTACAGCATCCAGCACTTTGGGATTTTCTGCGTTTTCTCAGTTTCTGTGGCCCTTCCTCTTCGGGCGCCCTTCATCCTCTGTTCGTCCTTTAGATGTTGATGTTCCTCTCAACACTGGTGTAAGCCTTTTGTTCTCTCTATACTTCCCATCGGTAATATCTGTTTCCTTGGCATTGTTTGCCATTCACGTGTGGAAGATGCCCAAATCAGTATCTCCAGTTGAGATTTTCCTTCTGAGCTGAGCTTCAATTCTATTCATTTTATATTCATTTACTTATCTGTTAATTTATTCAGTAAACATTTATTGAAGATCAACTCTGTACCTTCTATGCAAAATATAGCAGTGAAAAAGATAAACAGGGTTTCAGTTTTCATGGAGTTTATATTGTAGGGAATAAACAAGATTACAGATTCTGGAAAGTGTTATGAAGACAGTAAATCAAGGTAATGTGATAAAAGTGGTCAGAAAAGAACTCCCTGAGGTGATGCTTGAGATGAGATCTTAAGGCAAAGAACAAGACTGTGTGTTTTAAGGGTGGAGTGGGATGGGGAAAAAAGGGAAGTGGGACTAGTTCCCTAGTCCAAAAGTTCTAAAAAAGCACAGGAGAACTTGACCAGTGCAGGTAAGATGATTGATAAAGATGAATAAGGGTGCACATCTTGGAGAAAGTTTTTGGCTGTCCAGTGGAATTTCATTTAATTCTAAAATTCAGTAGGAAGCCCTACTGAATTAACATGATCCAAATTATATTTTTTAAAAGCTCATTCTGGTTACAGTATGGAACTAGGTAACAGAAGCAGATACATGGATTCTATGAAGGGACATAATGATGTTTTGCAATAGGATGGTTAACAGTGAAGAGACGGACAGATTTGTGCAGTATTTTGAAGGTGGAACTGACAGGATTTGGTGATGGATTGATATGGAAAATGAGAAAAAGATCCAGTTGCACACTTCTGGAATGCATCGTAGTTGCCCAATATTTAACATGGTCAAAACTGAACTCATCTTCCCCTCCCTTTTCTTTTCCTAAACTTAGTTCTTCCCCAGTGTTTTCTTCTGCCCCTTCCCCACCCAAGGATATTTTTTCACTGCTTCTAGAGAGAGGAAATGAGAGAGAAACATCAAACTGGTTGCCTGCCATACACACCTGGACTGGGGACCAAACCCACAACCCTTCAGTTATAGGACAACACTCTGGTCAACTGAACCACAGTGGCCAGGGCTTCCTCACTGTTTCTTATTCAGTGTTTACCCAGTTGCTTAAGACAGAAGCCTAGACATTATTCTTCAATTTCTTGTGTTCTTCTTTGTATCCCCCCAACCAGTAAAAGTCATTCATTCTATTTCCTAAATATCTCTCAAATAGCAAACATTTGAATGCACATGTCTTCGGCCCCAGTGTCACACCTAGATTTCAGTAGCAGTCTTCCAACTGGAAGGTCTCCTTGCCTCCTGTAGCATTCCCCCTATGTAATCCATTCTAGATGCTGCAGACTGATTTAATTAAGGGTTTTCTCTCCTGAAAATTCTTCATTGGCTCCAGCAGAATAAAGTTAAAACCCCCTTAACATGATCTGTAGAGACTCTTTATGGCCTGGCCTCTGCTTACCTCTTTAGCCTTATCTCTCATCCTTCCCACCATTCCTCTCCACCACCCATAATAAATTACTGTTTGTTCCTCACTGAGTCATGCTTTTGCTGCCCACTCTTCACTACCCATCCCCAACAAACAAGCAAACACACAAAAACTCCTGAATGTCCTTGGATTTCAGTTTAGATGTCATTTCTCCAGAGAGACCTTCTGACCCACCTAAGTTATTTCCCCATTTTTGTGTTCTCTTAGCACCCTGAACTGCTTCCCACAAGGGCACTATCTCAGTATTTTGAATTGTCATTGTTTTCCACTAGACTATAAGCTTCATACTGTCTTCCATTATACTTTCATTTTCTGTGTTATTAATATACACTTGTATATTAAGGTGATCTGTGGTAAGAAAGGTAGTATATTAATAGAACATTCATAGCATTTTTAGATGTGATAATTTATTCAGCGACTGGCATTTTTATGGAAAGAATATTCAATATGTATAGTTCATAAATAAATGGATACCATTGGTTAAATAATATACTGATCACTGCCCAAAATAATGTGTTATTTCTGGAAGTGTTACTCTCATAGACTTTTTGACATGACCCCGGGAGTTCTTATGTAATCACAAAAACCAAGAAAGTTTTCTTCTCCAAACCTGGAATCAGGTATGTTCTTTCAAGGAACCCTGGTTACTTTTAGTGAGAAATAGTATTTAGAAACAATTTAGAGCACTGTGTAAACTCTTTGCTATTGAGACAGCTGAAACAATTTAATTTTTCTTTGTAGTTCTAATATACAAAGTATAGGAAACATATGTCTTAAAGTCACCTGAAATAATTCTCTTTTCTGTATTGTTGAAATACCAACTTGATATTGTTGGGCTTGTTTAATTTTACTTTTTATAGAGTTTTTTCCATTCTGATTTAATTTGATTTTATAATTACATAAAACATTTATGTGGCTCTAAAGTCAAATCTGCAAAACAAGGTACTTTCATAGAAGTCTGGCTTCTTTCCTAGTCCCTTCCACCCATTTCTTTCTTCCCTTCCCTCCACTAATAATTTGGGGACAGGGGATAAGGGGAGAGCTCTTGCTTTCCATTTTTTTAAAGCAAATGTGTAAATATATTCTTATTCCCTCTCCTACCCTCTCTTTCCCACCCCATCTCCCTTACTCCCCCTCTCCCCTTCTGTCTCTCATGCATACACATTCCTCAGGAAAAAAGTCAGTATACTATTCTAGCACATTTTTTCATTGATATTCTGGAAATTTCACTATACAGAGATAATCCTCATTCCTTTGTAAAGCTGCATATTCTGTTATGGGTTTAGACCATACATTTATTCCACCAGCTCCCGTTTTTAGGACATTCGAATTGTTTCCAGTCTTGTGCTGTTACAAATATTGTTGCAGTGAATAGGCTTGTTTACTTTTTTTAATATTATTTACCAATGTGTGTTTGGACTAAGTTGCTTGAAGTGAGAATAACTTTGCTAGATTCTGTGATATTTTCTTCCAAAGGTGTTTTACTAGTTTGCAGTCTCATGAACAATGTGTGAGAGTGCTTGTTTCCTCACTATTTTACCAACATTTGTGCCAGCCTGATAGGTTAAAAAAAAAATTATTGTGAGCAGTGTTGAGCATCATTCATGTTTGTAGCCATTTGTATTTCTTTTTCTATGAGTATTTGTCTTTTTAGGGATATGGATTATTGTCTTTATAGAAAGGATAATAACCATTTTTCTTGTAAATAAGTTGCAATTTTTTTGCATTTTCAATATTTTCCTATCTTATATGTCTCCCACACTTGAGTGTTTCTAGTTTTGTAACTAAAGTGTCTTATAAATCTGTACTTTCTTACCTGTTCCCATTAGCACTAGCCTAGTTAGGCCAGCATCATTTCTCGCAAGAGTTACAATGGTTTTTTAACTATTTGTCCCCCAATCTCCAACTTTGCCTTTCCCAAACCTATCTTTCCATACACCACATAAATCTTTCCAGACTATGTCTCTTACAGTCTTTCCCTTTCCATACAACCTTCAGTTGTTCCCTCTGTACTTAGTGAAATTCATACTACTAAGCTAATTAAGCTCCTTCATGACTTAGTGCCAATTAACCTAACTTCATCGTCCAGTCATCCTAATGTTCAGCTTACTCTAAGTGTTTATTGTTTCCTGTACAGGCTCCACATTTGTCCGCTCTGGTTTTCACTTGGGTTTTTCTTACAGTCTGGATCACTTTATTCTCCCTTACCTGCACAGCTCACTGCCAGCCACCTTATCCAAATCTTACCCATTCTTTAAGCCAAGAACAGATGCCTTCTTCCTATAATACCTCTTCTTTATCATTCCCACAATTCTCACTAATGTCAAGTTGATTTCTGAAAGTATTCTAGTTGGGGACCATTAAAAGTAAGGAAGTATTAGAGAGATGGCCATCAGAGATCAGAGATTTTGAAAAAATATATCTGGTAGTATCACATTGATAGAAAACTGGTAGCGCACACATTTTCTTAATTGATTCAGCTAATTTTCCGATGTCAGTGTCAGTGCTATTTCTATTGTCCACATCTCTTCGCTTTTATTACAGTAGTAATTGTAATTGCTTAGGGGACCAGAAATTCAATTTTAGTTTTAAACTAACTATACTTTTTTTCTTCAAGCGTACAAATATGCGTTTGTACATTCGATTTTACTGTGTAGAAACCCTAAGCCCAAATTCAGAGTGTATTTCCTATGGATTTGGGTACATTTTCACTCTATCTAGATTCTTTAAATTGATGAGGTTTTAAAATTAAAATCTGTAGCTTAGGAGTGTTTTGATAGTGTTTAAAGTACAGTTGACCCTTGAACACCACAGGTTTGAACTGAGTGGGTTCACTTACATGTGGATTTTTTTCAATAAATATTATAAATGTTTCTCTTCCATATGATTTCTTAATAATATATCCTCTCTAGCTTATTTTATTGTAAGAATACAGTATATAATACATATACCCTATAAAATATATGTTAATAGACTGTTTATGTTATTGGTAAAAATTCTAGCCATCAGTAGGCTATTAGTAAAGTTTTTGGTGAGTCAAAAAATTATACATAGATTCTTAACTGCCAAGGCAGGGAAGAGCAGTATCTGTACCGCTAACTGCCGTCACCCCATGTTGTTTAGGGGTCAGCTGTATTGTATCAAACCTGTGTTCTTAATGCCTAAATAAATGTATATTTTTGGTCTTTATTTTTTATTTTTAAGTATGTTTTATTGATTATGCTATTACAGTTGTCCCATTTTTCCTCCCCTTTATTCCCCTCTGCCCTGCTTTCCCCTGCTCAGTTCATGTCCATAGGTTGTACATTTAAGTTCCTTGGCTTCTCCATTTCCTATACTCTTCTTAACATCCCCCCCATCTATTTCGTACCTACCAATTATGCTTCTTATTTTCTGTACCTTCCCCCCATTCTTCCCTCTCCCTGCCGATAACCCTCCCAGTGATCTCCATTTCTGTGATTCTTTTCCTGTTCCAGTTGTTTGCTTAGTTTGTTTTTGTTTTTTAGGTTCACTTGTTGGAAGTTGTGAGTTTGTCATTTTATTGTTCATAGTTTTGATCTCTTTCTTAGATAAAGAGATCAAAACTTTAACATTTAACATTCCCTTTAACATTTCATATAATAAGGACTTGGTGATGATGAACTCTTTTAACTTGTCTTTATCTGAGAAGTACTCTATCTTCCCTTCTATTCTAAATTATAGCTTTGCTGGATAGAGTAATCTTGGTTGTAGATCCTTGTATTTCATTACTTTGAGTACTTTTTTAATACTTTAGTCTTGGGTAATTTAATTATGATGTGTCTTAGTGTGTGCCTCCTTGGGTCCAACTTCTTTGGGACTCTCTGAGCTTCCTGAAATTGCATGTCTATTTTCTTTGCCAGATTGGAGAAGTTTTCCTTCATTATTTTTTCAATTAAGTTTTCAATTTCTTGCTCTTCATCTTCTCTTTCTGGCATCTTTATGATTCAGATGTTGGAACATTTTAAAGTTGTTCTGGAGGTTTCTAAGCCTTCATTTTTTTGAATCTTGTTTCTTCATTCTGTTCTGGTTGAATGTTTTTTTTTTTCCCCCTTTGTTCCAAATCATTGGTTTGAGTCCCAGTTTTCTTCCCTTGGCTGTTGGTTCCCTGTATATGTTTCTTTATTTCACTTACAGCCTTCACTTCTTCCCTTAGTGTCCATACTGAATCATTTCTGTGAGCATCCTGATTACCAGTGTTTTGAACTCTGGATCTGAAGGTTGTCTCAGTCTCCTTGTTGCTTAAGTTCTTTTTCTAGAGCTTTGATCTGTTTTTTTCATTTGGGCCATATTTCTTTGTCTTGGCACACCTGTTATGTTGTAAAGGGCAGAGACTTAGGTATTTGCCAGGGCAGGGCAACCCACTTTGTTGTGTTGTGGCACTGTGTATGGAGGAGGGGTCCAAGCGAGAACAATACCACTTGCCCAGCTCTTGCCCTACTTTCAGTCACTTCCCCTGCTACCCACATGCAGATTGTACCTTTCTGGTGCTGATTCCCAGGTGGGTGGGTGGGTGTACTTTCTAAGATTCCATGGGTCTTGCCAGCGAACTCTCCTATAAGACTGGGAGTTTCCCCCCCTCCCCCCCGCCCCACCCCCCACAATTTTTACTACCAAAGGTTTTGAGGCTTTAGTTTCCTGCTCTGGAACCCTGGGTTGTGTGGTCTGTCTGGCTTCCCAGTTGTTCCTCCCAGTTTATCCACACTCATATGTGGGACTGCCTGGTCCTGCAGCCACTACCTTGCTGCACGTCCTCCACCCCAGCTGCCCCTCTCCGCCCTTCCTCCCAGTCCGGATGAATATTTCTTCTTTAACTCCTTGGTTGTCAGACGTCCGTACAGTTCAATTTTATGGCAGTTCGGGGGGTTTTTTGTTTTTAAATTTGTTGTCCTCCTTTTGGTTGTGTGAGGAAACGAAGTGTATCTACCTGTACCTCCATCTTGGCCAGAAATCTTCTGGTCTTTCATTTAATTGGACCTGAGGTGATTACAGAATTCCTTGGAGCCTCCCAAAATTGTATGCAGACAAAATTGTGTGCTTGTCAATGAAAGAATGTTCCTCTTTAATAATATAAGGGAAGTAAAAATTCCATTTGCACTAAAATGTAATGCAGGATGGGCCCATTTGAATTATGACAAAAACAATAAAGTGAGGAAGTAAAGGGTATGTTGGCTAAAATAATCCTTTAGTAATTGTAACCTTAGAAAGACTTTTAATCGCTGAAGGAAAAGGTAGACAAAATATTCTTTATTGTGTCTGATCCAGGCAGAGTTTATAATTAAATTAATTATGAAAAGCACTTAAAAATAATTTTGTTATTTTTACTGCTTTTTAAGTCAGTATAACTTATGTGCCATAAGAAAAGAAACTTTTTTTTTAAAGATTTTATTTATTTATTTTTAGAGAGGGAAGGGAGGGAGAAAGAGAGAGAGAGAGAGAAACATCATTGTGCGGTTGCTGGAGGCCTGCAACCCAGATATGTGCCCCTACTGGGAATCGAACCTGCAATGCTTTGGTTCGCAGCCCACGCTCAATCCACTGAGCCACGCCAGCCAGGGCGAAAAAGAAACTTGGTTTTATTCTTGGTTAATTTTTACCTCTGGTCAAGAATAAAAATGTAAAACTTCACATCATTGTAGATGCCAGTGTAAGAACAGAAGTGTATGAGGCCTAACCCAGATTGCTTTATGAAATAATTAGATTTGACACAGTTGTGAAGGACTTGAAAGAAGAAAGAACAAAATTCCCAGCTTTTATCCCTTTCGCTTCTACTTGCTCTGTCTCTCAAACTCTGTCACATCCATTTACTGTTCATTTATCTTTCCTCCCCTACTAGACCTGAACTCTTTGTGAGGTCAAAGCTGAATCTCACTTATCTCTGTATCCTCAGTGAATACAGGGATAAATCTGGAGTCTAATCCTAGCCATGCTGACAAGCTTCTCTTTTCACCCCAGGCTAATCATAGTATAACTCTTTATGCCAGTTTTCAAAAGAATTAAAGAGAAAATCATAGTCTCTTAGAGATGGAAGAGACCTTAAAGGTTACATAATACAACCCCTTATTTTACAAATGAAGAAACCCTGCTTGCCTGGCTCTTCAAAGTGTAACACTAGAACTAAATAAACAGCAGTGTTATAATTTTCCCCTGTAGGATAGGTTAATTTCATTTGGGACTAAGTTTAAAGTCTTCAGTCAGATCCATGTTTTTCATTGCAATTTAGTTCTCAAATCTCATTTATGAACTAGAAAAAAGAATGGATGGTTTAAGTTTCTCAGGGCAGATGACAATAAGAGGGTGAAAGAAACATCTAATCAATGGGATTTGTGATAAATAGAAACCAAACACCTAGATCAAGTTGCTTAAATCGTTTTTCTCTCACAAGGAACTTCTCGCTAAACTAGTTTTTATTTTATAATAAACTCGTGGATTCATTAAAGTCCTTATCTAAATATGTGGCTGGGTGGCTCAGTTGATTGGAGCGTCATCCCCTGCACAAAAAAAGTTGCAGGTTCGATCCCCAGTCAGGGCACATACCTAAATACTGGGTTCAAATCCTGGTCGGGCACATAGGGGAGGCAGCAGATTGATGTCTATCTGTCTCTCTCTCTCACTCTTCTTCCCTCCCTCTCACTCTCCCTCCCTCCTTCTCCGCCTTTCCCCTCACCCCCTTTCGTTTCTTTCTAAAATAACTACATGTATCCTTTGGTGAGGATTTAAATAAATGTGGGCATTTAAATTGATTTTTGGAGAGCGAGAGGGAGAAAAAAGAATAGAGAAAGAAACATCAAATTGTTGTCTTACCCATCCATGTATTCATTGGTTGATTCCTGTATGTGCTCTGACCAGGAATCAAACCTGCAACCTTGAAAATGGGGACAGTGCTCTAACCAACAAACCAACTGAGCTACCCAGCCAGGGCAATATGTAGTAGATCAATCATTTTAAAAATGATTTTCAGAAGTTGTTTGGATTTGGGAACTGTAAAATTTTTATTTTGTAATAAAATATTTTTAAACTGGCTTATGAAGGAGAGCTGTGTCCTGGCATCTACTATACATGGCAATTTGAATTATTTACTTATTTATAAAATTAGAAAGTGATAACTTGCTTTTCAAAAGAAGGCTTCACTTTTAAAAAGCATTCAGCCCTGGCTGGTGTGGCTAAGTGGACTGAGTGCCGGTCTGTGAATCCAAACGTTGCTGGTTTGGTTCCCGGTCAGGGCACATGCCTGGGTTGTGGGCCGGGTCCCTGGTTAGGGGGTGTGCAGGAGGCAACCACATAGTCATGTTTCTCTCCTTATCTTCCTCCCTCCCTTCCCTCTCTCCAAAAATAAATAAATAAAATCATTAAAAAAATAAAAAATAAATTATTAAAAATAAAAAGCATTCAAATGAAGTACTTATATATGCTACAAGAGAGAACCTTAAAAGTAAGTGAAAAAAGCCAATCACAAAAGACCACGCATCACATGATTTCATTTATATGAAGTATCCAAAATAGGTGAGTCTGTAGGTTAGTGTTTTCTTAGGACCAGGAAGGTATGGGGATATAAGAGGGTGATGGCAGAGGGGCGCAGGGTTCCTTTTGGAGATGAAGATGTTGATTGTGGTGATGGTTGCACATTTCTGTGACTATACTAAAAACTATTGGATTATACACTTTTATACAGGTGAACCATGTGATGTGTGAATTGTATCTCAATAAAACTGTCTTTAAAAAGAATTTATGAGCCCTGGCCACTGTGGCTTGGTTGGCATATCATCCTATAAACCAAAAGGTCTCAGGTTCAATTCCTGGGACCTTAAGCCACATGCCTAGATTGTAGGTTTGGTTCTCGGTCAGGGTGCATGTGAGGCAACCTACTGATATTTCTCACATCAATGTTTCTCTTCCTCTCCTCACTTTTTTCTAAAATCAGTAAGCATGTCCTCAGGTGAGGATAAAAAAAAACAAAAGTAATAAAAATTAAATGAAAAGCATTTATCATAAGAATTGTTTAGTGAACATTATGTCATCTAAAATACCATTTGATTTTTGGTAACAGTGGCTGACATTTATTGATAGCTTATTACGTGCATTGCAGTAAATTCTTTAAAGCCTGCCTACATTTTCTTACATTAGGCATTAGTTTCCATGCAACCTTTCAGCAACACAGTCATCTTTATATTCTCCAAGCATATTATCACAGAGCCTTACAGATGCCAAAAAGTCCGAATATTTGAATGAGTGGCTGTGTATGTGAATGTGTGAATAAATGAATTTAGCAGTCTAGCATGGCATCTAAGCACATCAGGGTATTACTTTCTCCTTATCTTTGTATCAGACTATTCTCAGATCTACTAAGCAATTCTACATTACATATAGGGATTGGTAGTTGTATCAAGTAGAATTTTTCTGACTTTGTTTTGCCATTTCCATAGAAGTAAAGCAACAGAAGGAAGAGGGGGAATTTACTGTATTCTCCTTTTCTTTGCTCCCTTATTTCTAGAAGTCAGCAATTCATCTTCAGCTTTCAGTCTGTATTTACTGTTGGTAGGAATGGTTTGATCTTCCTGCAGTCTTCTAAACAGAACACTAGCCCAACAAATTTGACTTAACGTAGTATTCTCAATAGCCAAGTATGTGTTTACAGATGAATGAACAAAATGTGGTCCATATATACAAGGGAATATTATCCACCCTTTAAAAGGGAGGACATTCTGATACATGACACAACAACCTTGAGAACATTATGCTAAGTGAAAAAGCCAGTCACAATACAGTAAAAATATTCCACTTAATATGAGGTCCCTACAGCAGTCAGATCTATGGAGACAGAAAGTAGAATGGTGGTTGCCAGGAGTTGGAAGTAGGGGAAAATGAGTTGTTTAATGGATATAGAGTTTTAGTTTTGCAAAATGAACAAGTTCTGGAAATCTGTTGACAACAGTGTGACTATGCTTAACACTATTAGACTGTTTAGAAATTATTAAGATGGTAAACTTCGTGTCATGAGTTTTTATCACAATTTTCAAAAACTAAAAAAAAACAACATAAACTTGTTCATTTGGGAGGACCAACATGAAATGGTTTGGAAAACTAATAGATTAAACCCTGCTAAATTAAAAACAACCTATAGAGTAAACTCTAAAACAACTCTTTAATTACATTTCAGAGAGGCTCACTAAGCAAAACAAACCATTGTCTTTTCAAGTGAATCTACTTTTTAGCCATGCTTTTATGCTAAAGGTATTGGGAAATTATTTTAGGTTCTTAAGAAAGGGGGAATTATAAAAATTATCTTTGAAGATGTTTGCTAGAGGTCAGTAAGAAGGAAGAATTAGAGACAGTTAGTTCGTAGAGAGAGCACCCTAAGCTGGAATAGTAGTCTAGGGAAACTTCAGTGAATACTCATTTACAATGGTTCTTAAAAGATAGGGTTTAGATGGAGAAGAGGCAATTGCATAGGTGGTTGGTGAGAAGTGATAGAGACAAGTGAGGTACAGCTAAGTAAGACAAAATTTAAACACCTGGATAAAAGATTTAAATTCGATTGTAAGCCTGAGAGATTCTAAATAATCATCATAATTAACATTTACCGAATAGTGTCATGTTCAATATCCTGTGGGAGGAAAGCACTCCCACTGTACAGATAGGGAACTGGAACCTCCTAGACCTAGACAGCAGATCATATTAGGCTCATACAGCTTTTTGAGCCGTATGATGTAGAACAGGGGTGGCAAACTCATTTTCACCAGGGGCCATATCAGCCTCGAGGTTGCCTTCAGTCCCTCTAACGCCATCACCCAGCTTCCCCACCCCACTCCACCCCCAGCAGTGTCAGCTTGCTCTCTGATTGCATTGTCTAGGACTCTCTGATTGTCATGGTCTGATTGCATTGTACTATGTTGAATAACAGTGGTGAAAGTGACATCCCTTTCCTGTTCCTGATCTTAAGGGAAATTCTTGTAGTTTTTGTTCATTTAGTATGATCTTGGTAATGTGTGTGTCATACATGGATGGCCTTTGTTATATTGAGGTATGTTCCCTCAATTCCGACTTAGAGTTTTTATCATAAATCAGTGCTGAGTTTTATCAAATTCTTTTTCTGCATCTGTTGCTATGATTGTGTGGTTTTCATCCTTCATTTTGTTTACATAGTATATCACAGTTTATGTATCATAGTTTATTGATTTGTGGATATCGTACCAACCTTGCATCCCTGGAATAAACCCTATTTGATCACAGTGTGTGATCTTTTCAATGTATTGCTAGATCCGGATGGCTAATATTTTGTTGAGGATTTTAGCATTCGTTCATCAGGGATATTACCCTGTAATTTTCTTTCTTTACAGTGTCTCTATCTGGTTTTGGAATTCAGTAATGTGGACCTCGTAAAATGAACTTGGGAGTCTTTGTTCCTCTTGAATTTTTTGGAACAGTCTGAGAGGGATGGGTGTTCTTTGAATGTTCAGTAAAATTCACCTGCGAAGCCCTCTGGTCCAGGACTTTTGTTTGTTGGGAGTTTTGGATTACTGCTTCAATTTCAGTAGTTCTAAACTGTCTATTCGATTTCTCTGATTCTTCCTGATTCACTTTTGGAAGATTGTATGTTCCTAGGAATTCATCCATTTCATCCACGTTGTTCGATTTGTTAACATACAATTGTTCATAAAATTTTCTTACAATCCTTTATATTTCTTTGGTGTATGTTGTTATTTACCCTCTTTCACTTCCGATTTTATTTATTTGGGTCCTCTCTCTTTTCTTCATGATGGAAAAATGGTTACTGTTTTGTCAATTTAGTTTATCTTTTCAAAGAAACAGCTCTTGGTTTCACTGATCTTGTTATTTTTATTTTTTTTTAGACTCTTATTTATCTCTGATATTATTTCCTTCTACTCACTTTGAGCTTTGTTATTGTTTTTCAAGTTCCTTTTAATGTAAAGTTAGATTGTTGATTTGAGGTTTTTCATGTTTCTTGAGGTAGTCATGTAATGCTATGAATTTTCATCTTATGACTGCTTTCTCTGTGTCCCCTAGATTTTGGGTTGTTGTAGTATCATTTTCATTTGTTTCAAGGTATCTTTTGAGTAGTTCCTTGATCTCCTTGTTAATCCATTCATTGTTCAGTTAGCATGTTATTTAGCCTCCATGTGTTTGTGTATTTTTCAGTTTTTTTCTTGTGATTCATTTCTAGTTTCATACCATAATGGTCAGAAAAGATGTTTAATACGATTTAAATCTTTTTCAATTTATTGATACTTATTTGGTGTCCTGACATGTGGTCTATCCTAGAAAATGTATGTGTTGAAAAGAATATATATTCTGCTCCTTTGGTGGTGAAATGCTCTGAAGATATGAATTAAATCCATCTGATCTAGTGTGTCCTTTAAGGTCGCAGTTTCTTTGTTGATTTTCTATCCTGGAAGATCTGTATCCATTGATGTCAATGGGGTGTTACTATCCCCTACTATGACTGTATTACTGTCCATCTCTCCCTTTATATCCATGAAGATTTCCTTTACATATTTAGGTGCTCCTATGTTGGGTGCATATATATTTACAAGGGTCATATCCTCTTGTTGGATTGCCTCCTTTATCATTATGCAGTGTCCTTGTTCATCTCTTATTGTAGCCTTTGTTTTAAAGTCTGTTTTGTTCCATATAAGTTGCTGCCCTAGCCTTTTTTTTTTTTCATTTTTATTTGGATAGAATATCCTTTTTCCATCCCTTTACTTTTAGTATATGTATTTTTGTTCTGAGATGGGTCTCTTGTAGACAGCATATATGTGGGTCTTGTTTTCTTATCCATTCAGCTACCCTTTGTCTCCTGAGTGGAGCATTTAATACATTTAGAGTGATTATTGATAGGTACATATTTGTTGCCAATCTATTCTTTTATCCATGTTCTTTCTTTTCCTCCTCCTTCTTTTCTTCCTCCTCCTCCCTTTAACATTTCTTGTAGTACTGATTGGTGGTAACAAACTCCCATTAATTTTTTCTTGTCTGAGAAACTCTTTATTGCTTTTTTAATTTTAAGTGATAACCTTGCTGGGTAAAGTAGTCTTGGTTGCAGGTCCTTGCTTCTCATCACTTTGACTATTTCATGCCAGTCCCTTCTGGCCTGAAATGTTTCTGTTAAGAAATCAGCTGATAGTCTTATGGGAGCGCCCTTGTAAGTAACTGACTATCTTTCTCTTGCTGCTTTTAAGATTCTGTCTTTATTTTTAACCTTTGGGATTTTAATTATGATGTGTCTTGGTATGGGCCTCTTAGGGTCCATTTTGTTAGGTACTCTGTGCTTCCTGGACTTGGGTGTCTTTTTCCTTCAGCAGGGTAGGGAAGTTTTCAGTCATTATTTCAGATAGGTTCTCGATCCCTTGCTGTCTCTCTTCTCCCTCTGTTACCCCTATGTTGTGGATGTTGTTATGCTTCATGTTGTCCCAAAGTCTCTTAAACTAACTGTTCACATTTAAAAATTTTTTTTTCTTTTTGCTACTTCCAATGGATGGTTTTTTTCTACCTTGTCTTCCAAATCATTGATTTGTTCCTCTGCTTCATCTAACCTACTTTTTATTCCTTCCAGTGTATTCTTCATTTCAGATACTGTACTCTTCGTTTCTGATTGGTCCTTTATGGTTTCCGTGTCCTTTTTCATGCTGTTGAGCCTCCTTATAACCATTACTTTGAACTCTATATTTGATAAATTACTTGCTTCCATTGCATTTAGCTCTTTTTCTAGAGATTTTTCCTATTCTTTCATCTGGGGCTTATTTCATTGTCTATCCCCATTTTGTCTGCCTCTTTGTGTTTCTTTGTATTAGGTAGATCTGCTATCACTCCCAGTCTTCATGATGTGGCCTTATGTAGTAGGTGTCCTGTGGGGTCCAGTGGTGCAGTCTCCTTGATCACCTGAGCTGGGTGCTCCAGGAATGTCCCTTCTGGAGGTTATGTGGGCCCTCCTGTTGCAATTAAGTGTTGATTGCTGTTAGCCCCTTCATCAGTGGGATTGACCTTCGGCTGACTGTGACACTTAACCAACCACAGGTGCTAGCTGCTGTGCAGGTGCTAACCACACAAAGCAGGATTTGCCTCAGCAGGGTTTGGTGCCTACTGAGATCGCCTTTTGGATATACTGCTTGTGTAGCTTAATGGATCTTGCTCTGATGTCTGAAGCTGGCCACTGGGTATATTCTGGGAGAGTATGTTTTGAGTATATTCTGGCCCTCTTGGGAAGGACTCTGGGACAGACCAGTATAAGATGCTGCCTGTGACTGGCCTTCAGCAACCTGTTTGGAGCTACAAGCGATCCACAGTTTGTGGCTGCCTCTGCTGGGACTGGGTGTACTCAGAAAGGACCAAGTTGCACACAAAGGCCAGCTTTTCCAGCACTAGGCAGAGTAGCATGTCTGCAAAAGTGCCAAGGCACCCCAAGTCACTGAGAGCCTCCAGCTATATTCTTGAGTAGGGCATGAGCACCACAGGGTGGGATTAAAGAGAATCCAAATAGTGGGGCTGTTACTTTCCCCTAGGCCGATGCCACATATTGGCAAGTGCTCCACCTAAGAAAGATGGCCTCTATGGTATGGCAGAGTGACTCAGCATAGGAATCCTGGCAGCTGTCCTTTCCTCCCTCCCCAGAGCCACAAACTCCTCATACAGCACTAGTCTACACTGCCCCCACTCCCTTCACCAGAGCCTGGGTTGAGTGGCTGCAAGTGAAATTTTGTACATTGGCTTTGGTGGGGGTTGGGGGGTGAGATGAAGAGAGGAAAAGAAACATTGATTGGTTGCCTTCTGTATGCGGCCCGACCAAGGGTCAAATCTGCAACCCATGCACATACTCTGACCAGGAATCAAACTGACAGCTTTTCAGTTTGCTGCACGATGAACAACTAGCTGAGCCACACTGGCCAGGGCTCTGCATTGGCTTTTAAGAGGGTGCCTGTGTCTTTAGCAGACTCCTGCCTCTCCCTGGCAGACAGAAACCCCGCTACTATTCACAGCCAGGTATTATGCAGGTGCTTCTTCCTAGCTCTTGTGCTCTGGCCTGGGAAAACCAGCTTGAGGTTTAGGTCCCATGTTTCTCAGGGGGATCCCCCACAGCTGAGTTATCCCTCTAGAACCTCAGCCACCACCCATATAAGCAGGGCCAGCTCTTTTCTCATCTCCACCCTTCCTGCCAGTCTCAGTGTGGCTTCTTCTGTAAAACCTTGGCTTTGAATTCTCTTCAGCTAGTCTTCAGTCGGTTATTCAGGATGATTGTTCTGTAATTTAGTTGTAATTCCATTGGTCCTGGGAGGAGGTGAATGTAGCTTCTGCCTGTGCCACTGCCATCTTCTAATGTCTCATAAATGGGTTTTTTTTTTTTTAATTTGAGATTCTAATTGCTCTGTGCTGTGCATAGGAATACAGTTAACTTCTGTATATGGACTTTGTATTCTGGGACCTTGGTAGACTTACTTTTCAGTTCACAGAGTTTGTATATTTTTATTATTTGTGCATTGGCTTTGTTGTTTGGGGTTTTTTTTTTAGTGGATTTTTTTGGTAGATTTTTTTTAGTTTTCTAATAGGCAGTCATGTAACTGAGGAATAGAGACAGTTTTTTTTCTTTCCAATTTCTGTGTCTTTTATTTCTTCTTCTTGCTTTGTTCCACTGGCTAAGACTTTTAATACAATGTTGACTAAGAGATGTGAGAAAAAACTTCCTTACCCTGTTTCAGATCTTATGGGAGAGAAATTGTTCATTCTGTCACCATTAAGTATGATGTTACCTACTGGTTTTTCATAGACACCCTTCTTTAGCTTAGAAAGTTCCCTTCCCATTCTTAGTTTGCTGAGAAGTTTGTCGTGAATAGATGTTGAATCTTAAGGCTTTTCCCGCATCTGTCGACAATGATACCTTGTTTTTATTTATCCTATTGAGATGGTGAACTGCATTGTATGATTTTCATATATTGAACCAGCCTAGCATTCCTGGAAGGAATCCCACTTGGTTGTAGTACATTAATTATCTGTTTTATATATTGTTAAGAGTCAATTTGCTAAGGAGGTTTTGCATTTTAAAAGTATAAATTGACTTCCAGGATATCTCATTTTGATGTGGATTATGAAAATACCTGCCTTAGAGATCATGATTTCTTTGTAACTCCCTTCCTGAAGTTTACTCTTTTTCTACATTTCACAGTTTGGAATATTGGCTCAGTGTAGTTACTGCTTTGGATAAAATCTAAGTCATTTGGAAGATTTTTAAGTAATTAACCAAATATGTAAGGCCATTGCCTCTTTTAAGAGATGGTATTTGGCTACTTATTTTATAGGGCACTTTAGGTGGGGGGTTTTTTAATTGATTTTTTTCCCCATTTAGGCATTTGGAGGTTACTGTTCAATGAATTAAATTAGCCTTATTAATCTATCTTTTGAGCAGTCACTGATGATTTCCAAGTGGCTGAAGAATTGGGATACATCAGGTTCCCTCTTCCTCTCTCTGCCTGTGCCTTCTTCCTTTAGGTGTGTCTCTTTGCTTTCTGTCTCCTAAGCTCCAGGGGCCCTTCCTTTGCCTTCGTAACTTGTTTCCTGAGCCCACACAGCCCAGCTGACTCACTTCCTCCGTGGCTCTACCGTGACTATCTACTTTCTTTTACCTCTGTGACTTTTTAAGGAAACGGTTGCTGTATTTTTTTTTAAGTGGGGTACATCAATCCAGAATGGAAGCTTTAAAGAATGACTTCCCAAAGAAGAACATAGTTTGGGTTGATTCTGGTGATGAATGATTTTTTTGTTTGTTTGTTTCTTTAAATCTCTGAAGGAATATATGTAATGAATCACCCACAATTCTGTGCTAGTGAATATAGGAATGTTTATATTATGAGTGATGGGTTTAACAACCCAAATCTATGTTTGAAGTTAAGAGATAGGGTCACATAGCTTAGAGAATGATGGAAAGCATCCTTGCTGATATGATCATTTCTCCTTCCAAAATGGAGGTGGAAAAATTTTACTGGTGACAGCTGGGTAACAGGGGATTGCTGTGTTGTTGGGTCAGGATTTTGGATAGTCTTTTTGTAGTGTTAATAATAACTTCTATGTGCAATCTTTTAAACTATGTATAAGTTAAATAAATACCTTGTACTAACCTCTCCCTTACATGCAAAGGCAATTTGGTTTCAGGAACGGGGGTACCGTGGTCTCCCAAGGGTAAATAATTGAAAATAGGCAGCTTGAAGTAAGTCTTACAGAGAATTCAACCTGAATATTGAGGATGGAAAAGGTATTATGTTTTGTTTTGTTTTAATTTTTTCTGTATTCTTTTTAAAAAATTGTTTAATTACAATTGTCTTCATTTTGCCCCCATTATTCTCCCCTTGCCCCACCCACCCCCATCTTCTACATTCAATCCTAGCCCCCCCCTTGGCTTTGTCCATGGGTCCTTTATATGTGTTCCTTGACAATGCTTCCCCTTCTTTCCCCCATCATCCCCCTCCCCCGTCCCCTCCAGTTACTGTTAGTTTGTTTTTTATTTCCATGTCTCTGGTTCTGTTTTGCTTGCTTGTTCATTTTGTTAATTAGGTTCCACTTATAGGTGAGATCATATGGTGTTTGTCTTTCACCACCTGGCTTATTTCACTTAGCATAATGATCTCCAGTTGCACCTATGCTGTCACGATGGGCAGCAGTTCCTTCTTTCTTTCTGCTGCATAGTATTCCATTGTGTAAATGTACATTTACACGATGTTTTTTAATTTCTTATGTAAAATGTTTAAACATAGATTTATTTTCCTGGGAAAGCTTCTAAAGAAGTAGACTTTCTGGTACAAAGGGTATAAATATTTTTAAATATTTTGAGACAAGAAATATCCTTACATCCAAGAGAAAACAATCTGACCTGTAAAGGAATAGGTAATTCCTTGGATATGTCTACCTGAAAAAGTTGAGTGACAGTTCGGGTCTTGAGTGTTCTGTTATCCAAAGCAAAAAGTTACTTATGGGGATTTTAATCTTAGGTCCATAGGATTATAAGTAAATTTGTGCATTTACACATTTTTTCCTAGAGAAAGAATGCATAGTTTGCATCAGATTTTGAAAGGGGTATGTGATTTGAACTGTTGTATTTGTTTTAGTTGAACTGTTGTGTTATATTTGTTTCTCTCTCTCTCTCTCTCTCTCTCTCTCTCTCTCTCTCTCTCTCCCTCTCTCTCCCTCCCTCTCTCTCCCTCCCCCTCCCTCCCATTCCCTCTCCCTCTCCCCCTCCCTCCCCCTCCCTCCCTCTCCCTCTC